>RJWM01010617.1:0-63934 GCA_004363535.1 Dasyprocta punctata
GCTAGGGATAATTTCTGATTAGTCTATGTGCTGTTACTGTGTGCTCCACAGTCCTTACTTCTTACTAGTCAATCATTGCTCCAATTGCACTTTGTAGTCAAAAATTGTTTATATGAAAGCTTCCCATTGAAATTCCTGCGTGATTACTCTGTCCTGTTTTAACTCAGACTAGTGAAGAGACCAACATGATCTGTTTTTTAACAATCAGATCATCAATGCAGCTTTAAATTCTCTTTCTAAATAAGTATACACATTGCTATTGTGGTGTTCTAAGTGTCATACTCAACAAACACTCAGTAAGTATTTATTATGCAAATTCCAAGTACTACTGATAAAATAAATTATGATAATTTACATTATTTTTCTTAACTCAAATAAAAGCTTGTATTTACTCTCAAATAACACTTATGTAGTATAATAGGTACTGAAGTAAAGTCATGCAAATTTCTTTGCATCTCAGTGTTACAAGCTTACAGCTGATTTGTGTAAGCAAATTACCTGTGGGACATGAAAGGAAGTCTGGAGTAGTGGGAAAATCCTGATGTTTTTAACAAAGTATCCATGTTCTCTCTCTTTGTAAGTTTACATAGTTTTTGTTGTTGTTGTTACTGCTGCTGTTTTTGTCCTTTGGAGACAGGGTCTTACTATGCAGTTCAGGCTGGCATTGGACTCACTTTGTAACCCAGGCTGGCCTTGAACTCCCAATAATCCTCCTGCCTCAGCCTACTGAGTGCTGGGATTACAGATATGTGTCACCACACCTGAATCACTTTTTTTTCTATTTTTTTTTTCCGGTTTGAGCTTATGTAGTTTACATATGTGTCATTATTGGTCTAGCTCTAATACTATATTGAAAAGGCTAAATACAACGTGATATCTTATTACACAGAAATTTCCTGCCATGGTTCCTGAAACCTACATGTTCAATACAAGTTAAAAAATTTACTATCCCCCACTGACATTACAATCAAACTAAAAACTAAAAATAATGACATGTTTGAAAATAATGCATTATGAAAATACTATGTGAAGGAAACTCATAGTTATTGCACACTCATTACTGCTAGGTACAATTAGACAGCAAAATCTGGAGGGAAAAATTAAAAGAGCAGCAAGTAAGGGAAAGATATTGTTATTTCAGATTTAATATTAAGAATGATGTAGTAGGGGTCAGAGGAAAGCAAGATAATCTGGAAAGTACTGCGCGATGCATGAATGTCTCTTGATAGAGAGGTCATGGAGAGATTCTGTTCCATGCCCTACAGAACACACATTTAAAGATAAGGTAGAGGCCAGGCATTTAGCTCAGTGGCATAAGTGCCTGCCTGGCAAGCGTGAGGTCATGAGTTCAATCCCTGGTACCAAAAAGAAAAAAGAAAAAATGAATAAAGACAAGGCAGAGATGGGAGTGTCTAGAAAAAACTGCAGCAACATACAGCTGAACCTGGTATTTGTCAATCAGTGATGGGTGACTGAGAATGAGGGCTCTGAAGAGACACAAGGCAGAGGCACAAATAGTGCCAGGCTCTGCAAATAACAGCAGCAGCTGCAAACCCTTGTGTACTGTGTGGAAAAGACGGCCCGTCACACGACACTCTCTCAAGCACGTATGCATTGGCTGTGGCCGTCACCGGTTCTGGTCTTAACCTGCATCAAGGGAACACGTACATCTTTCTCATCATGCACCCACGGTATCATTTTAAGTAGTTTTGGTTAAATGATTTAATTAACTTTAAACATTTTAGGCAAAATTTGAATGATGATCAAAGTACTGCTAGTATATTTTGGAAATCAAGAAATGTGTTTCTTTTTAAAATAAATTTAGGTTTTAACCCTGGTTCTCCACTTTTGATAAAAACATCACATCAGCATCAATATGCAGACAGTTATACTAACATATATACTTACAGATTTATGTGGATAATATACATAATTTATTGAGTCAGACAACAAACACTTTTTGTTCATTTGTTTAAACAAAATAGAAGTTACCTCAGAAGTAAGAGAGTCACAAAGATAGTGAATGATTTTTAAGTTTGTCAAGTCTGTTTTTCATAGAATAAAAATTAATTTTTGGAATAATGTAATGTCACACTTTTTAAAAATACAAGCAACTTTTGGTTCTTTAATATTGAAACACTTCTTCCTGTGGGGCACTAGCATACCACACCCAAACACCCCTGAAGAAGTTTTAATCAACCTTTAAAATGGACAGTTGCTGTTCACCTCTATATTCCTTTCTATTACATTCAACGTTCCCAGTCATCTACACTTCACCTTTTCTCCTCTCTTTCTGACTTATGACATATGACTTTTCTGATTGGCTTTTTCTGAGTTTTTCAAACACAAAGCCTAAAGCAAAGCTTTTATGCTAATTATTGCTAGGTACAATTAGATAGCAAAAGCAAAGAGGAGAAAAAATTTAAATGCGGCAGTGAAAGCTAAACCAGAGAATATTTTTATCAGTCACCACAGATCCACACGACACAGCTGCTTGCTCATCCACACTGAATGTGTCTACAGACTTTGAAGGACCTCTTCATCTTGGAGCAACATCAACAAAGAGGAAAGAGCATGCTGGCATAGTATCTTGTTTCTTGTCTTTTGCTGGTAGAACATTGTCCCATAGAAGTATTAAATTGCCTATGAGTCTGTAATATGATGCTCAGTTCTCCCTAGCACCTGCTGGTAAGCCCCTTGCTTTGATGGTACTCTGATTCTCATGCGTCTAGAAGTGGTAGGGAAAGTTTCCAGGCAAGTTGAGCCTTCAGTTCTTTCATAATTATTCAAGTAAGGTTGCACTGAGGCCAGCCCTCACTTAGAGGAGGCAGAACTAGCAAGTGATATTGGGGAATGAGACAGTGATGGTGGTGGTCACGAACTCTAAATTGAACTCATGGGCAAAAGTCTATAGATAAATAGATCTGACAGCAGAAGCAAAGGAAGAGGGAGCTGTACACCTTTGATCTAATTCAAAAGTCTACTCTGTGGGTATTTCGTCTGTAAGAGGATCACACCTCACTTCTAAGGTTTCAGTTATTGTTTCTATACAAAACCAAAACAAATAAATAACAGTAATAACAATGACTATAAACTGATATCTTCAAAATTTCCAACTGCTTGAAAACTCTGCTAGAGTATTTCATCAACTTCTTAAATTCACCAACAGCTGAATATGCAATTCATGGAATGGGTACAGTAACAGACTCCAAAATGTTTTCAATATTTAATGATTACTGATATTAGTATACATTTTAAGTATTAAATGAGACAATGAATATAGAATAATAGCACAAAATAAGGCATATAGTATGTACTCAATAAATGGTCATTTTCTACACTTTTATCTTTTTACCTTCTTTGTAATATCAGTTAAAATATAGGAAAACCTGCCTAGTTTTTGTAAACTAAGTTCCGTTTTTAGAAAAAGATACTTCAATCATACTCTTTACTGAATAATCATAATTGACACAATTGCTGGTATCCTCAACTGTGAACCTATCTCAATCACTTTTCTCATCACTGAAACATAATACCCAATGCTCAACATTTACAGGAACAGAGGTTTATTTGGGATCATGTTTTAGAAGTTGCAGTCTTTGCACGATCAGCTAGCTGCAGGCAGAGGCAGTATGGTGGAGAAACCTGCTCACCTCATGGCAACTAGGAAGCAGAGAGAGAGGGAGGAGCCAGGAAGGGAAACTCACAAGTTTCCAGCCCCTTCTGACCGACCCTGCCTCCTTACATGACATGGAACACTAAACTCGACAGTGAATAATTGGTGGATTGAAATAGGTCATAAAAATTTGTTCCAGAAGCCGGGCGTGGTGGCACACACCTTTAATCCCAGCACTCGGGAGGCTGAGGTAGGCGGAACATTGTGAGTTCGAGGCCGGCTTGGGCTACAACGCGAGCGCAAGGCCGGCCTGAGCTACATAGTGCGACCCTGCCTCAAAAGACGAGGGCCGGGAGTTTGGCTCAGTGCCTTAAGCGCCTGCCCTGGTAGGTGCGAGGTTGTGAGTTCAATCCCCGGTGCCAAAAAAAAAAAAAAAAAAAAAAAAAAATTTGTTCCAAGGCAGTATTCTCAATACATGAAGAAAAATCAAGTCACATGAGGACACAGGTAAGAATCTAGACAGGCTTTGCTAATCACCAACAGATGATACCCGTCTGTCCCTCTAATCACACTTTTGCAGACATTTCCCATGTTTCTGGGTCTTCTTTTCTTGAGCCTTCTGTAAATTCATAAAATTTTTGTGTTAATCTATCGTTTGTTATAAGGAATCTCAGTGATGAATCTTTCATTGAGTGAAGAAAATGTAGTACTTTTAGTTCCCTACATAGTTAAGTTGATAATAGACTATAAAGATTGATCAAGAAAAATAAAAGAGAGAAGCAGACAGGGTGGAGAATGGAAAAGAAATTTGGGAAAAGCTAGTTACGTATGTACAGTGGCAGCTGAGATTAAATATAAATGGCATATTGTTCTTTAAAAGAAAGAGTGACTTAGAAAAAAGACAAATTGTAAATAATTGCAAATAACTGAAACTAATTCATGAAGAAATTTCATAACATGAATTTTCCATAATCATAACTGAAACTGATTCATGAAGAAGTTTCATACTACAAATTTTCTCTAATAATTAAAGGAATTGAGTTAAATATTCTGTTGATCCACAAAGTGAATGCCACATCAATCATTTAACAGAAAATTTCTGCAGAATATTCAACTATAGTTAAATTTTTTCAAAGTATTCCAGAAAATGACAAAAAGGTCACATATCTTAAAATATTAAATTTACTTTATACGAAAATCATTTGAGAATAATACAAGGAAAAGTAAGACAATACAAAGAAGGAACTTGAATAGAAAAATTCTGAAACTACTTGCTAACTATTTATAATATGGATCTTTCAGTGAATTTAAAATATAGTTAAATTATTAAGTTGAATTTAATGGAGGAATCAATGTTAACACATAATTAGAAAATCTAATAATTTACTTCATTTAACTAAAAGAAGAAATCTATATTTTTATTACTGCAAGATTGCAAGCATAATGTTTAAATTTATTGGGGTAGTTTGTACATGTATATAACATATATTGATCCTTTTTCATCTACTTCTCACTCCCTGCCTTCTCTATCTCTTGGTGCCTTTCCTTCTTTCAAAAGAGCTATATCTCTGTTTCTTATTATCTATCTTTTGTTTCACTCATTAGTTTATTTTTATTTTGAGTTTTTTGCATAAGAGAGATTATGCAATATTTATGCTTGTGTGTTTGATTTATTTCACTTAATATTCTGGTCTCAATGTCCATTCATATTCCTACAGATGACTCAAATTTATATTTCTGTAACAGGATGGTATTATTTGTATATATAAACCACATTTTCTTCATTTAAAAATTTGTGAATGGACATATAGGCCACTTCTAAAATTTAGCTATCATAATACTATAATACTATACTATAAACAGGTGAATGTTTTATTGTTACAATGTGATGTTTCTTTTGGTGCAAAGAAGCTTTTTAATTTGATATGATCCCATTTCCTGATTCCTGGTGTAATTTCTTGTGCAATTCAGTTCTGTTCAAAAAGGCCTTGCTTACTCATATGTCATCAGAGTTTTACTATTTTATCTTCTAGAAGATGCAGTGTTTGTTTTAATATTTAGATCTTTAGTCCATTTTCTTCTTAGTTTCATATGTGTGAAAGATATGGGTGGATAACCAGTTTTCCCATCTGCAGTTGGATAACCAGTTTTTCCATCAACATTCACTGAAGCAGTTAGTTTTCCTCTAGAGTATGCTTTTGGTCACTTTGCAAAAATCAGACAACTGAATTGCCTGGAGTTGTTTCTCATCCTCTATTCTGTTCCACTGATCCATATGTCTGTTTTTGTAATGGTATCATGTTGTTTTTATGAATGTATCTTTGTAATATAATTTAAAGTCCAGGATTGTGATGCCTCAGCCTTTTGTTACCTAGGGTTTCTATTGCTATTTTGGGTCACTTCTGATTTCATATGAATTTTACCATTGTGTTCTCTATTTCTTTGAGGAATACTATTAGTAATTTGACTGAGATTGTGTAAAACCTTTGTATCAGTGTTGAAATTATTGCCACTTTGAAGATATTAGTTCTTCCCTAGGAACAGGGAATGTCTTTCCATTATCTGATGTTCTCTGATCTCCCTTTTGTTGTTGTTGTTTTTTGAGTACTGGAGTTTTCATTGTAAAGGTCTTTTACTTCCTTAGTTAGGTTAATTCATAAGTATTTATATTTTCCTAATGCTATTATGAATGGCACTGATTTCCTAACTTATTTATCAGTGAGTTTATCATTGGTGTACAGGAGAAATGCTATTGAACTTTCTGTTATGATTTTGTATCTGCTATATTGCTAAATTTGGTTATTAATTCTAGGAGTCTTTTGTAGAATATTTTGCCTTCTACTTAGAAGATTATATCATATGCAAATAATGATAATTTGACTTCTTTTTTTGTGTACATACCTCTTCTAATTTTTTTTCTTACCTGATTTTTCTGGCTAATGTTTTGAGTACAATATTGAACAAGAATGGTAACAATGAACATCTTTGTCTTGCTTCTGATTTTGAATGGAAAATGTTCAGTTTTTCCTCATTTACTATGAAGAGTAGATTTGTCATAAATGGCTCATATTAGATTGTGATAAGGCCCTACTATCCCTGTTTTCTGCAAGGTTTTATCAGGAATTGATGCTGAATTTTGACAGATGCTTTCTGTGATTTTTGTCCTTGCTTCTCATTATGTGATGTATTTTATTTATTGATCAGCATATGTTGAACCATCCTTGCAACTTTGGGGTTAAGCATACTTTGTCATGATGTGAGATTTTTTTGACAATTTGTTATATTCTATGGATCAGTATTGTTGAGGATTTTTACATCTATTTGTATTAAAGAGATTTGCCCATAGATCTTTTTAGTTGACTCTCTGGTTTTAGAATCAGGATAATGCTAGCTTCCAGGAATTACTATGGGAGTACTCCTCCTCTTTCAGTTTTATTGAAGAGTTTGAGGAGAGTTTTATTAGCTCTTTCATGAAGTTCATGAAGAATTCAGTAGTGATTATATAAAGTCTTGGGATTTTCTTAGTTGATAGATTATTTGTTATTATTATTAATTATTATTACCTCTTCAATTTCATTGCCCATTATTGTATTATTCAGATTTTTATAACTTATTGGTTCATTTTTGGTAATTTATATGTATCTAGGAATATACCCAGTTTTTCTGGATTACCCAATTTATTAAAGTACAGGTATTCAAAATAGCTACTAACAATCTGGATGTTGGTGGTCTTCACTGTGTTCTCACCTTTTAATTTCTAGTTGCATTATTTTTTCCTTTTTTGGTAAGATTGGCTAAGGTCTTGTCTTCAATTTATTCACTTTTTATATTAAATTTTATAGTCTCTTTCACTACCTTCTGCTCTGATTCTTATAACTTTGTTACTTGCACTAGATTTGGATTTGAATTTTTTTATTTTTCTATGAAATTTGGGTGCATCATTAACATATTTATTTGTGCTTGCTCTGTTTTTCTGATGTGGTCATTCATACCTATAACCTTCCCTCTTCATTGTGTTCCATAGATTCTTACATGTTGTACTGGCATTATCATTTAAGTCTATTGTCTAATTGAATTGTCTAATTTCCTCCTTACTTTTATCTGTGACCCACTGATTATTCAAGATTGTTGCTTAAATTCCATGTATTTGTATAATCTCTTCGGTTTCCTTTGCCATTTATTTCTACTGTTGTTGCACTATGATCTTATATTATGCATGGGATAATTTCAATTTTTTAAATTTACTTAAGCATGTGTTATGGGCTAATTTGTGGTCTCTTTTGAAGAGACTTCCATGTGCTACTGAGAAGAATGTGTATTCTCTCATTGGGTGAAACTGTCTGTAGATATCTATTAAGTCTAATTTTTGAAGATTTGATTCAATTCTGATATTCCTTTGTTTATTGTCTAGTTGTGACAGTGGGTTTTGAATTTCCCCACTATAATTGTGTTGATGTTTATCTCATTTTTACACCCAGTGCTTTTTTATGATATATCATTATGTTAATAGATGCAGAAAGTTATTCAGTCTAATTTAACTCACTCTTTAACTTAAAAAGGGCAACTAACTTTTGAAAAATCAGTCTTAACAATAAAATGTTTTAGAACATGTCCTTTGAAATCACGAATTTAACATTCTTATAAAATGCAATGCTTGGTTCATCAGGATGCACACGGTTCCAGCAAAGTATTTAAAATAACAAATGAAGTTATGTTTTTGAAATAATGCAAAACTATTATTACTGATAGGAGAAATGAATGACTAAATAGATAAGTCAAAGGAATCTACACAAAACTGTTAAAATTAATAAGGTGATACCACTAATGAATAAGTTTCAGGTATAAGAAAATAAATTTTCTTCTCTGTATAAAAAACAAATAAAAATAAATGCAGTATATATAGCAAAAATGTGAAAGTTACCAAAACTATAAAACTAATGAAAAATTGAAATTTTCTTATGAACAATTTTTAGTGATATTAAACGAAACCTGCTAAGTCAAAATATATTCATAAATAAGAAGACTCATGTCATAAAGGTGACTATTACTAATCTTTATATTTGAGACATACTAAAACAGCCACATGTTCTTTGACTATTTTTTAATAGAAAAGTAAATACTCATTCTCTAAATTAAATCTGTGATTATTTTGACTAATTGAGCATGGTAGAAGAAACAGTGGGTTAGCTACTGAGCCTAGGTCATACCCATGACTTGTAGTGAAAACTTGACTTTCTCTCTTGGGGTACACATTCCGAAAGCCCTCACCTGTGTGGCATAGAAGAAATTCAATCATTTTGAGACACTGAGGACAAAAAAGCCTTCATAAGTTCTTTACTAATAGCTAAATGTAAAATTCTATTCATCTTCATCAAAGAACCAGTCATCCATGAGACCCTGTTGGATCCTCCGAATAACCTTTCCTAAAGCTGAGGATAGAACCACCAGTGGTCTGAGGTAACCACACAGAACAGATTAATCTTTATAAGTCCTCCTTGAATCCCTGACCCACAAAATTGTAACAGTAAATGACTATTTTAATGTCTTAAATTAGGGTAATTCTCTAAGATGCAGTAAATAATTGGACCAGGATGTAGCACAATTCCAATATAAATCTGAGTGATGTTTTCTGTGGAACTTGACATGGTGATACTATTCAGAAACAAAGGACCAAGAATTAAAAGACTAACATTTCTGCAGAAGAACCAAGAAGAGCTTATTGGCTTTATGGCTCATCAAGATGAAATGTAAGTCTTCAGCAGTATGTTGTTGACTCATAATGGGACAAATACATCATTGAAGCAGAACAAACAACAAAGCAAACACACACTAAGATAAAGTTTGAATTGCTGGTAAGTAGAAAGGATAAGGGACAATTGATTTTCAATAAAGAAAAACATTGGAAAATATTTTCAGCTAATTTCATGCACATCTGGAGACCTGTAGTCCAATGTTAATCCAAAGGGTTCTCTATAGCAAGAATGGATATCTCATCACAGCTTTCTTCCCTCAAACATGTTGTCTTCCCCTAAAACCTGCCAAAATTATTCAGTTGCTTAACTAATATAAGACCCCAAGCCAGGAGGCCAGGCCTCATCAGTTTCAGTGTTTTGCATAAAGCATATTAGAAATATTTTCCATATTGTTATTTAGATCAACCAGTTTGTTATTGCCCTGTGCATCTCCCCATATGACTCTCTGTGGTAGCCTTCTATGATTTCAACCTGTCCATAAAAAAGATTTTTGTCTTCCATTAATCTGAATTTTCAACCATCAGAAGAATTTCAAACTTCCAAAATGCTCTCTAGACCATCTCCCTTCTTCCATTCAGCTATTTCTGGGTCCAGTCCACATTCACTGGAATGAAGGTTGATTGAAGTAAAATTACAAAAAAGTCTCCATCTGTCACCCATGTCCCTTGGCAAGTGTTTTTAGAAATCGCTATACCTCAGGCTGATGGTGTAAAAGATGACCTTTCAAATGTGATGGAGCAAAATTTTCTGACTTTGATATGTCTGGATGATTCTAGACATTTCCATGAACTAAGTTCCCAATGCATGGGGTGAAGGAGACAGGAGGGCCATGGGAGTGGGACTAGGAGGAAGAGATGCAATCTGGGGAAAAATAATTCAAAACACCAAAGCCCTAGCATTTGTTTTTCCCCTTCCTCACTGCCTGTTTCTCTAGTTCTTGGCTGCTTTGTTTTTCTTATCACCCCCCAAAAGTGGGAAAACTTCTTTCATTCTCAATTTTGGGCTTGATGTTAAAATTTTTATTTAGGAGTCATACAAATGTGATGTGTTAGAGGAGATTTCTTTGAAGTCTGAACTGGTCAGACAGGGTTGCAGCAAAGCAGGTCCTATTCATTCAGTGAGTGCCTGACTTCGAGTACACCCTCTGCGATCCTGGGAGCACATGTGCTACAGTGAAAAATCACAAAGGTATCAAAACATCAACCCATATTCAGGCAATGATTTTCTGGTACTAAGTTTTCTCTAATCATTGGTTTGTCTTTTTCCACCCTTAATTCTATCTCCTTTGGTCTAGAAGGTGCTTTTGAAGGACCTCCCATAGAATATTAAAGATGGCAGACTAATCAGACAAAATGACAGGGTCACCAATGAAGCAGGAAATACTGGCCACATACAATGTTTACTTCAATTGACTTGAAATTGCTCTCTTTCTTTTCTACAGAGGAGGTGTTAATAAGCAGTGAAAAAATAAAATCAAACTATCTAATGAACTCTGTAAATAAAATATATTTTAATTAATTATTAAATGACTATATTTTCTACTAAAAAGTCAATTTAGGTTTATTAAAGTATTAGTCAATTATAACACACATTAGCACTGTATTCTCAAATATATCTATTCAAAATTTTTTAGTTTTGTATTATAATTAATCTCCAGTATCCTCCATCCCAAACATTAAACACACCATGAACTTAGTTTAAAGCTTTAAAACATATGACAGGATAATTCTTTATGGATTCCTAGAAACAACTTGAGTTTGTCCACTCATGTATATAAAATGTCATGGTGAAAATAACTACCTAAGGAATCATGTTTATCTCAGAAATCTGTGCTACCATCATAGGTTTACATGACTATAAATCTCTTGTAGGATTATACTGAAATGCATTTCCTGAGAAAATATTTACACAACAGGTTCTTTCTAAATTCACATGGGGAAAAATCATAGGGCACTTAATAAAGATTAATAGCAAAAATTTTAGCTTTTAAGTATTTCTTATCTAAATGCAAATGAAAATGTAATATTAGAGAGTAGATTAAATTTATCTACAGTTTCTTAGAGAAAGAGCCCCTTCTTGTAAATTGAACCCATTGATCTATTATAAATTAGATAGTGATTATGTTATAAGCTTCACCATGAACACAGAGTTATTTCTAATCAAATAATTTGCAAATATTTATAACCAGTCGCTCTGGAAAATAAGCAGATCTCATAATGCACAATAGTCTTGTTTATAGAGTCTCTAGTTACTCATTTTGGATCAAATTCTTTTCAGTCTACTTCAAAAAGCAATGTAATTTCCAAAAAAAAGTAACAGTTAAATCCAATACTCTGTAATGCTTACTGTATTTACCTTTAGAACAACATGTAACGGAAATTTTTTCTTTCAACAAACAATTTTTTGCTTTCAAATATAGAATGACTCTTTATTATTAAAACAATACTAATTTATAGTCTTTGGTTAACAAAATGTCATCTCATTTACTTTCAAAGCAGAATGAGATACTTTGAGATGTTCTTACAATTCAGTATTTGTACAGGACAGTAAACTGAGAATAAGATGAGATTTAGATGTGTCAGAGTTTGCAAACATCATTTGTGTTTGACCAAGAATATAGCTAAGGATTTACCTATTCCAGTTTTACCCCTCTTGCCATAGTGTCTCAGTATTCCCAGTTCAGTATTATGAACTGTAAAGAATACTTTTTTAAACAACAAAAGATAGTTTAAATAGTAACATACCAAAAGTAATTCAATTCAGATAAAAACTCTAAGACTGTCTTAAAAATAACTATCACTATTCTAATCTAATAATAGCACTTTTTTGAAACTACATCAAATAGCGTTTTCATGATATAAAATAATTATAAAATATATAGATAGAAAGTCAGAGATTGAGGGTTGAAAGAGAACTCAAGGTTCAGAGACAGAGACAGAGACAGAGATAGAGAGAGAGACACAGAGAGAAGAGATCTAATAGGGTATGCACCAAAATTTAACTATGAGTGATCTTGTATGTGTTTGTGTACTAATAAAATGAATGGGTTTTAAATTTTTGTAATAAAATAACTTTAATTTTTATTATGAAGAAATTTTTAAAATTCCATAAAACTTTATAACCTACAGACACAATGCATGTATGTGTATATAGATAAATAGAGACAAAAAGATATGTGTATCTATGTATGTATATACATAATCATGCTAAATACATTTGGAAAATGGGAAAAAATGTTATAATAGATATATACACATATGTGTGTTTTGCTCAATGTATTTGATGAAGTGTGAATAAACACTTAAAATCCTTTATTTGCAATTCTCTAGTATTAAATTATAAAATGCTGGCAGAAATCACAGAGGTTTAGCACAGAAAATGAACCTTTCAGGGTCCCTCGCACTTCTGTAGCAATGTTAGCACTGGAAACAGGATCTCTCATTCCCTGATCAGTGCTGTTTCTCTTCTGTTCATTTATTGTTTTCAAGTCCCATCAAAAATCGTCATTAGATTCATTCTTTTTTCTCTACATTTTTAACTGTTAAGGACTCAGAATTATTGTATTCTATGAGGCTAAAAATGCTGTGAGAGATGTCCCCTAGGAAACATCTCCATTTCAGGGTAAATAGGAGGTGGAGGGTAATAATATCAGCTGTAGAATGATTAATAGTTTGCTTGAAAAAAATGGAAAGTTGTTTCTTTATTGTAACAATGATCTCTGAAGTAAATTTTACAACACTCTTCATTTCTACATGAGGTTCTTAGGTACCTAGGAAAAAACACTCAAATACCCAAAGCAGATGAGTAGTAAAGAAAAGTGTAGTCTGTATCTAGAGACAACTGAACTTCCAAATATTAAACCACAAGCCTGGAGAAATTTATCTGCACAGTCTTCATATGATGATACAAAAACAGAGAAAAATGTTTTCCTTCACTACAGAGAGGAGAGAAAAATAAAGGATAGGCCTGTGTTGGTTTCTCCTTCCAAACTAGCTAGTCATATTAAGACATTCGTCTTACCCTGGAGAAAGGAAGAAAGAAGACTGAGATGAAGGAAAAGACTATGGATGGAGAACTTGTTCAAGGTGAAAGGAACCATTGGAGAGGAAAAAGAAGTGCCTGCTATCCTCCTCCACTCACAACTAATGGATCCTTTCTTGTGGACTTTGCAAAATATGAATGTATGATTCCTGTGCTTACCTACTCATGGTTGTTATATTGTGCGACATGTGCATACACATATATTCTGTGTAAAGAAGATCTTTAAAAATAGACACAGAATATTTTTCTTTAGCAGTCTCCTATACTATAGGTAGCGCAATGGGGCTGAGAAAGTTGCTCCCCTCCACCCACTTGAGTTTGGGCAACATCCCAGACCAATCCTCCTTCCATTGTTACAAGTAACTTCATCAAACTGCACTTTGAAACAAGCATACTTGTCAAAAGCTCAGGATGACTCAGCAGTCTGTTAATTATTCCTTTCAATCTTATCTACAGACCCAATGAGAGGCATCCAAACCGGCTGGGTCCACCTCCTGAGAAATCTGAAAGCCTGATTGATCAGTGAGTGCTTTTTGCTTTTTCTGTCACTTCAGCACCACTTTTCTGTTCATGTCAAATTTTTGTTTCTGCTGACACAATATTCCGAGTTTATTTTCCCATTGTCTTCAATAAACGTTGCTGCTTTTACTTTCACCATTGAATGTGCATTTGCAATTCTTTGCTCATAGTACACAAAAGCCCATGTTCTATCAGTTGTGTATATCCTAAAGTATCACCCTACATTGTCATTTTCATCTCACAGAGAGGAATTTTGGCTTTACTCTAATCTAAGCAATTCCTAAATAGGAAAATAAAATCTGACCAAACCATGTATCAAGTTCAAATTTTATTAACTTACTGCTTTTAAATTTGTTGTTTTATAACTATTTTGCTCTTATTTCTTTTAGTAGATGGTGTTGTTGATTAAAATATTTGATTACTATTTGAAAATATACATTGATTGGCTGTCTTCAAGCAAATTTAAAAGAAATATCTTTGATTTTTCTCAGACGATCAACAGAAAGAACACAATGAAAAATACACATGATAATGCAGTTCATGGTTATAATTTCTTTTAACGCTTCAGAAAAAAACAAAATAAAAAAATTTACTCTCAGATGTATTTTTTACATGGTAAGATGGTCATGCAATAATTTTTAGGACCTACATCTGGGAATTTAGAAAATCTACAAAATCTATAGACGCTTTCAAGAAGGAAAAAAGGGTTGAGTAGGCTTTCAGACAGTCAAGAGCAATGAGGCACTTCTGGGTCTACAATCTGTCATTAGTTTAACAATACTCGAGAAAACGAATACCCAGAATGTATTAGAAGGAGTGTTTTCTACTTTGAAGTAGAGGAGTGCAATTGAGATGGATATAGAGGACCCAGGGTAAGTGAGGAGGCACTGTAGGAAAATCACATGGTTTTCGAGAGATTGCAGAGCCTTAGGAGAGATGGAGCTTGGAGCTTAACTCTTTCTGAAGTTATGCACTGATTTAATAACAGTGCCTAGCCACACCCACAGCTACTTATGTGTATATCTATACTTTTGAACACATTTATAAATTTCCTAAATTTAAGTATTTTCAGGTTTTTTTGTATTTTCATTTTAAATTGCATGATAAGAATGATTTTTCTCATGAGATATAAAGTGACCACAGGACATTTCTAAAACTGGACAATATTCCGTATCTCAGAAAAATCATTACCTCCAAATGGCATACATTTTATTTTTTCATCAGAAAAGTTTGACTTACATAATTCCAAAGTTAATGCTTTTGTTGGAGCTATTAATATTACCTTGGTGATTTCTATTAAAAACAGCTAAAATTACCCAGTTCATTTCACTTTATCTATATTTACAGTTTAAATTCTCATCTGAAACTTATTTTTGCAACACATCTCCATAGAAAGTGCCACTAAGGTGCAGTTTAGAACTGTCAGACCATATCCGAACAATCAGGAGGCTCAGACTGGTGAGTTTAAGCAGTGCTATTTTAATTGCAAACACATTGCACGATTAGTCAGCACAGCGAGTCTTGCACCCGAAAGCACAGATGTCTTCTGGCTGGACCTCCTGGGCAATTGGCATTCTGACTCTTCGCCCCGCCTGCTGTTAATGAGAGGGTCTATTGTGGAGTTTTGTGTGCTCGGCAAGCTAGTGTGAAACAATCGAAGAAACCATGCTCAATTATTCATTCTTCAGCTTTTATAAAAATAAAGAGAAAGTATCATTTTATCATTTTATCATGCGTTTTTTTTGGGGGAAGTGAAATATGTAAGATAAAAAGCATACTGAAAAGTCAGTGGCATATGGCTCATTAATAACATAAACTCAGGTGTTTTCAAAGCTCAATTTCATGTGGTGCAGAAGATGTTTTCTTAATAAAGAACAGAACAATGTTAACTGACTCAGCTGGAAAGTACACTGCAAAGGGCATTCTGATATTTAGGGAACTATCACAACTTTTCTGCTATTATCATTTATCGTTTCATCTGTTAGCTGGAGCCTTAAATCTGACTTTGGCAAATAGATGCTTAACAAAAAAGATCAAGAAAAGGAATGTTTTGATTTTTTTTTATTAATTTGAGGTGTTTGATGACATTATAATCCTTTATAATTGTATGTCTTTTGGCAGTTTTAAAAGTGAGATACGTTCAGCCTTTTAAAAACTTTTTAATTGACAAAGTTATATACATTTATGATATGGATCATATTTATATGTAGCTTTAATTAATAACATATGTTGTACTTGTGTAATTTGATTGGAATTATTATTCCACATGGTTGCAAAGCTAGTTCAGTAAGTTAGACAATGGTTACGTTATACTGATAATTAACCAAAAAGTCTCAGTAAGTTAAAGTGATTTATACAAGGGTACAAAATTAATAATTAATCTGATACTGTGATATCAATCATATGGCCTTTTGTCTCATTTTCTTTACTGTAATGCTGCCTTATTAAATACATACTTACCGTTTATTCATTAGGCATTTACTAAGTCACAATGAAAGGTATATTGTTGGTGGAAATGCAAATACCAAACACAATTGCCATCTTTAAGAAACCATAATTTATTTGGGAAAATGTACATTTAAAAGAATATCAACAAAACAGTGAAAGTGATGGTTTAAAGAGGAAGTGATAAACTGTGTAAGGCTAGAGTAAGGACATTTTTAAAGGGACAAGAATTGAAGGAGATAAAGAATGAGTAGATGTTTCCTTGTAACATAAAGCAGAAAGGATGCCACACAACAATGAACAGGGCATTTTGATATACACACAAGGGCCACACAGTGATCAGTAACCCTTTGGCTGGTGAACAAATGGGATGGGTTGGGACATACCTTCTTAGAAGTTATTTGGAGAGCAGTATGCTCACAGAATCCCAGAAATGGAGGTGATATAGAGATCAGAGTCCAATTTTTCATGGGATAATCTAAGCTCCTGAAAAATACCCCCACTAAAATGGCATCATGTAGAAGCAAGGCCAAACTCATGCTAGTCTAAGAATCAAGGCTTTCCAAATCAGATCTGCAAATATATAAATAAGGACATAAAAAAGTAGATTAAAAAACAGTGAAATAGGCCTTTTAATAAACCAACTGATTTGAATTCTAGAGTTGAGAAAGCAACCGTGCTATTCTGCCTCCAGCTGAGTGGATTCTGTTACGCACAGGACCAGTGTCTTCACATTTTTTGTATTTACATTAAAGAGATAGAGTAGCAACTATTTAAAAGAGCACACTTCACCTTACATCTAGAAAAGGTTCAGAAATTAATTCATGACTTAAAACTATTCCATTTGTAATCATCTTCTAATATGTTGGAGGGCAAATCAGTTGTTGGGAATTCTCAAGATGCCATTATTATCATTGTGCTGAATTATTTACAAACTTGTATCAAAGCACCAGATTAACTTGCTTTGGTCTTATGTAAAATTCCTCTGATCTTTGGCAATCATTACTTATTTACAGCTTCCATTATTTTTCCCCTTTGCAAACAAAAAGTTTTATTAACTATAGCTAAAAGGCACTATCTTACTTTACCAGTAAAACTTGTCTCCAATATGAAAAAAGATACAACAAAACAAAACAAAACAAAAACCCTGTAGTTTCTGATTTAAAAGCAAGATTTTCTATGAGAAAAGCAGATTATTTAAACAATTTCTTTCCCTAAGAGAGATATTCATAATACTAACTATGAAATATAAATATTAGGTTTCTTGCTTCATATTTGTAGGCATAATTCTTTTAAAACAAAACTCATATAATAGCAACAGTTAATGTTTACATTCATTAAAACTCATGTGAAGATTACTTCAAGAAAATGTTAGAAAATTAAATAAAAATTCCCCACATGACTGGAAAAAGTATTCGACATGTGACTTTAAACAACAATTGACCAATTGCATTTTCATATAGTAGCTTAAAGCAGAACGAGTTCATGTTTAATACGAATGTTTTCCTAAAACCTGGGTTTGAGCAAATTGTGCAAGAAAAACTGATGGTGAATGCTCTGCTTTACATATTGTGGTAGTCAATTTCTCCCTTGCTTTGAAATATCTCCTATTATCCTGGAAGACTTAAGCAACACTGTGGATAATAACATGGGGTTCTTTGGTCCATATTTTTTTGTATATTTGATTTCCCATCATTAATGTTAGATAGCTAAGATGATTGTACTACTAACTCTATTAGTTCTTGGAACAAAACAGTTAACATTCATAGGATTAGATCGATTTTGCATGTCTATATCTGGTAATCTGAGCAACTCTTTTGAGGATAACTATACAAAATAACAACCTTTATCATGTTTCTACCGTCTTGTTTTGAAAGCCTATATTGTTATTGTTTGAGTTTTCTGTTTGTTATTTATTTGTCTCTTTTGTTTCTTGTTTTTCTTGTTTTTTTCTTTTTTTTTTTTTTTTTTTTTTTTTTTTTTTTTTTTTTTTTTTTTTTTTTTTTTTTTTTTTTTTTTTTTTTTTTTTTTTTTTTTTTTTTTTTTTTTTGGCTTTGTTTTGCTTTTTCCTCTAGTACAGAAAGGATAGATGTACATGTATAGGATTATGCATGCCTAGAATTTCTCCTAAAGTTTATGAGAATCAATTTTATTATGTGTGATGATATGAGCAGCTATTTTGAAGAAAATAAGGCCTTATGGTAGCCATTGCTGATTTCCTGTCATCTTGTTTTGAAGTCCTATAATGCTTTTATTCTTTGTTTTGATTGGTTCTAGTCTGTTTTCTGTTATTTGATTTCAATATGTGTGAGAGTATGGACAGCTATTTTGAAGAGAACAGGAGATGTTATGGTAGCCATTGTTGATTTCCTATTGTTTGGTTTTGAAGTCCCATAATGTTTTCATTCTTTTATTTTGTTTAGTGTTATACTATTTTGTTTTGTTCGAGTTTATTGTGTGTGAAGGGATGGACAACTATTTCAAGAAAACAAAAGACCTTATGTTAGCCACTGCTGATTTCCTGTTGTCTTGTTTTGAAGTCCTGTGCTGTTTACATTGTTCTGTTCTGATCTGCTTTGTTCTGTTTTGTTTTGTTTTGTTTTATTCTCCTTAAAATTAAAAAAAAGAAAAATGCAGAAAGTCTTTGAAAGATTAAAATATTAAAATTTTAAATGATAATATAAATAGTAGCTATAGTTAGGAATCATTTACCTAAATGCAAAACCAAATTTTTCAGGATATAATTAGCACCCTAAATTAAATTACTTTTTTACTGTATTTTTGTAAATATGAAGTTTTTCAAACTTCCAGATGCTATCAATAATGAGGTATTTTATTAAGAGTCAAGTAAAGTAAAATTGATCTCTAAATGATTAGAAAAGTCTTCTAGTTTTCAAAACCTTATAGAAATATGCAGTATTGCCTTTTGATGCCTTAAATTGGAGACCTTTTAGGAAACAGAATAACTAACTTGTAAGAAATACTCAGAATTTAAAATCAGTTACTATTAAGGACAGTTAATGAAATAGCATTTAATTCCTCTCTAATTCAGCTTAGCTTTAAAAAAACAAGTTGAAAAAAAAATCCTTGTACAAAGAGAAAGTTCAGAAAAGTCTCTAAAAAAATCATTTGGATTTGGATACTTTCTCTTTACTGAATCTGCCTGGGTCTCCAAGGTAAACATTCTGAGACTTTCGTAAATAGCCAAGGAATCTCTGCAGCTCCAAATTAGTCAGAACCTATGCAAATGATTCCAAATATAGCAGAACTTCATAGAGAACAGCAAAACAACAATATCAGGGTACATATTTTGAAAGAGCAGCTTCTGCATAATTGAGTTGTAAAGGCTGTCTCATTTATTTTACTACCTGCATACTGAAATGGTAAAAATAAATGAACAAGCTATAATGAAATGGCATCAAGTAAAGAATTCTCCTTTTCATTCATATTGAAGCAAATTTACCAGAGAAAGATATGGAGGAATGTGACTTCTCAGAACATATCTTATTTTAAACTTGACATTTAATATTAGGTCATGCATTTTTTTAAATTTACAATAATGCATGAGATAATTTAAATCTATGATTAGTGTTTAAGTCTCAATTCTAAGGAAGGGAAAATAGTACTGACTAAATTAAACAAAGGATACTTATTGAGAGGGTATTAATTGTTTGTAAATGAATTGGTGTTGGAGCCGTTGAAGCTGAATACACATGCAGGGCTGTGGCATGGCCCGGGCATGGCTGAACTGAGAACACAGAGATGCCTCAGAGGGTGAGGTAGGCCACAGCTGAGGACACCTGGCTCCAACCCCAATTAATAAGATAGAGATTGTAGCTGCAGGCATTTCACTCCTGTAGCCAAAGTCACCTGGAGACTTTCTCCTAGGATAGTTCTCCTAAATTACACAATACATTACTTGGGGGTCCCTGAACCCCTCCCAAGGTCCTGCTCAGGCTTCCTGCATTTTCCACTCTAACTTCTTCCTTTAGTTTGAATACTAAATAAATACGGGCTACCCAGAGACAGTCCCTCTCCTAGCCACCAAAGTCAAGAACTCTGCAGAGAGTTTTGATACTCCTGGAGCCCTAAAAATTATACCACTTGTCTCATTTATTTAAGTCTTGGCCGTACTCTCATTTGAGAGATTGGGGACCTAGGCCAGGTCCCCGATAAATTGGGCCACAAGTCAAAAAATGATCAAGATGTCAAGGTACAAAGGAGACATATCTAGAAACTTCATCAGCATCAACCGCAGCAATGATCTTATAGAATGAACAATTTGATGAAAATCCTGTGTATGTGATGATTGATCTGCTCCTGAAAGGCAAATGTTCCTTTCACCTTTACATCACTATCCTGATTCTGGGAAATTATGTCCTGTTGACTCACAAATTTATGGCATGTCCTGCTATCCCTGGATGAAATAATATTCTGATATTTTCCAATACATTCCACTTTTTTGACTGTCCAACATACTTGTGTATTCATTCAGTTACTTGCATTTCTTAAAGTGACTTTGTTCCTCTCTGAAATGCAATGCAGAAAAAAATTCACTATAAGAGCTAAAAACACACTTCCTCATCTATTACTCATTATTCTACAGGTCCATATAGCTATTCCTGTGGTGATGATATCCTGTATATCTAGTATTTTTGTGCAGTAACTTGGATATGCCTTGTCTACTTTATACAACAAGAAAATACATTTCCAATTATATATATATGGATTAAGCTTGTCAATGACAAAAAGAAGTCCTAAAAAATATATGCACATACATCTGCAGAGATATAATCCCTTTTAAAAGTATGCAAAATGAATATTGCATTCCTCAATTTTCAGGTATATCTTCTTGAGTAAGAATCCTCAATTTATTCATAGAGTGACTCATTTGTCATCTAAATTTTACACTATGTACTTTTTAAAAAATAAATATTTATCTGTTAAAACATTTCTTCTGATCATGGTTTGTTACCTGGTATATAGACTTATTGATAAAGTATGACTAGAAATCTTGGAAAAATTAGAACTTGGTTTTTACATGAGTGCTATGTGAATCAGCAAGTAATATACAAATTGATATGAGATGATCTATCCTAGCAATGTTTTAACAGTAAATGGAAGCCTTCAGATTATTCTATCCCCACTCTATGTATACCTGGAAAGTTGCTCCAAGGGAAAAGTTACCTGCTGTCACTACCTTTTTCGGAAGTATATTTGACTTCCATAATGAAAGCACATCTCTTTCTTCAACTTGAAACTTATACTCCCAACATTGTCCTGTCTGTTTTCTAAGCTTTATAAAGTCAATTCATCAAAGAGAATACTCATCTGCGCCCTTCTGAATGTACAGTTTTTCTTGATGTATCTTTATATTGGTGAGTAGAATAAGTTACATGTACATATTTTGAAGTTATCTAAGATTTCACATTTATTCTTATTCAATTTATGTCCAATTTATCCTATCAAACTGATTTTTCAACTTTTTCAATTACTTTCATCTCTTTCAAATGTCTTATGATTAGCTTAATAAAATACTATACCTTAACTTTTATTGTTGTAATAAACTAGGCTTCAATTGTGTTCATGTTTCAAGCCCATATTCCACTCTTTTTCTGGAGCAAATTTTACAATTAACTGAAAGAGTTATTTCTCTCTTGCTTATAATCCTTCAGTGGTCCTCTTTTGCATCAGGAACAAATTTAGAAATATTTTCTTTTAGTATACAATTTCCTCTGCTGTCATCACAATATACTTTCCTTTGTTTTAGTTATATCAGTAATGATTTTAGTTTTGTCCTTTTCTAACCTTTGGTGCCTTTATATTTTATCTGCCCTTTATCTAAAATCATATTGTTAACCTCTTTTATTCTTAAAGTACTTGCAACATCTAAAAATGACAGGCAGCAGAGAAAGACACTCCCACCTGTATTTGAGTCTAATGCTTCTTACACTAATAGTTTAATTCCATGAATACCCTTCAACAGAATGAAGATCAGTTGTTAAGGTCATTAAGATCAAGCATAGTATATGTATGAACTTTCACAACACAGTATCACCAGCCTCACAGTACTAACATTTATAAATATTTATTGACCTAATACTAGCAAAATACTAGGTTTAGTGATTTGCATGCATCATGACACTTACACCCCCAAATAATATTTATAAATTGGCCATTGATACTGACAGTTATGGTTGCCTTTATTTGAGTTACTCAATGACATTTAATTGAAATATGTTTTTTTCACTTCATACGCAACTTCTCCACACCATTCTCATGGCTTGTTATATTTTACACTTTTAACAATACTCATTCTAACAAATATGAAGTGATATTTGATTGTGGGCTTGATTTGCATTTTCTGATGATTAATGATGCTGAATATCATTACATAACTGTTGGTCATTTCCCTATCTTCTTTAGAGAAATTTCCATTCAAGTTCTTTGCCAGTTTTTTGAAATCAGGGTGTTATTTGTTTGTTTTTCACTCTTAAACTATTCCTTATGTCTTTCAGTTTCTCACATATTTAGGAGATTAACACCTTATTAGGTATTTGCAAATATTTTATCTCATTCTGTAGGTTAATGTTCACTCTATTGATTGTTCCCTTTGCTGTAGAGAAGCTTTCTAGTTTGATGTAGTGCCATTTGTTTATTTTTGCTTTTGTTGTCTGTGCTCTTGGTACCAGAGCCAAGAAATCACTGCTAAGACCGAGGTAATGTAGCTTTCTGTCCGTTTCCCCCTCTCATAGGAGTTGTAAGCTTTGGTTACTACATTTAAACATTTGATCCAGATCCATTTTGAGTTGATTTTTGTGTGTAGTGCAGCATAAGGGTCCAATCTTATTTTATGTTTGTGTATGTGGATATCCAGTTTCCTGAATGCTTTATTAAAAAGAGTGCCCTTTCTCCGTTCTGTATTTTTAGTGTTAGTGTTAAAAATCTGTTCTTTCTGGTAGCTTATTCTGTTCAACAGACCTATATTTCTGCTTTTATGTTGATTATAGTGATGAGCACAGAGGTACACATATAGAAAACAGGCAGAAAGTATAGAAGATATTTTAGAGTGCTAAGTAGTGAGAAATAAGATGAGACAAAGCAGGAAAGAAGGAAGAAGACAATAGCTGTTTATGATTTTTTTATATGGTTAAAAGTCAGAAAATATTTTCCTATAAGGTAATATTTGTAGAAACCTACGGAAAGTAAGACAGAAAACTACAAATACTTGGAAAGGGAAGGGCAGATGTGAAAGTCATGAGACAAATAAAAACCTGGCTTAGTGTACCAGTAAGCAAGCATGTGAATGACAGTGGTCAGATGGCAGAATAAGAAATCTCAACCTTCAACAACCTAACTACAATTTAACTTCCACAGTGTCCAGAGATTTGGAATTGTCTGCTTTACTGAATTAAAAATAGCACTTGACACCCAGAGAGCAATTAAAGTGAGTAGTTTGACTGTCCAATTGGAACTGATCTATTCTCTTATCACACGGAGGCTTGCTTTCTCTATCTTAACACTCTGAACTTAGAGGTGGACATGGAAAATACTTTTCCAAAGAGTGAAAAGACTGTATGTTACTTCTCAGTGGTTGCATTTGATTGTTGACTCTCACATCACCAGCCGACTCTCTTTCTGTAATGTAGGGATCTTGGAGGCTCAGATTCACATAGAGGTGCCAGAAGTTTAGAGCAGGCTGGAATGCTGAGTGTACACTTGCAGGATAGCTGTTCTGGAGAGCTGCCCAGCCCCAGAATGGATCTGCACCACAGGAAAATAAATGTGTGGCACACAGCCACTGAGAGTTAGGGAGCTTACGTTACCCCAGCATAGCCCAACCTATCTAGACAGGTGTAATAATCAACAAATAAGTGTTGAATGAATGAATAAATGATCCCTAGTTTATAGATGTGGGAGCACAGTCAGAATAAAGGTATGTAATTATCTTAGGGCTGCTGATGGAAACCGGGATTCAAAGCCAGCTCCAATCTATTTGAACCATGTAACCATTATTTTAACCAAGAGAGGTAAACTGTTTATTTAACAGTTACTTGTAATATAAATCAGTGTCAAACAGATCATAATACAGTAACTGGCTAAAAACAAGGTTGACAGAGACATGCTGTGGGAAAAAACATCAGACATTTTCAAGCTTTTCCTTCCTGTTCTTGAGTCACCAAAGTAAAAAGCCTGGGATTCTGCTGCTTTGCTGTCTGGCAGTGAGGTACAAGATCCAAAAGACGGACTGTGTCTCACAGAACAACGCAGGATTCACATGACAGTATTGCTATGTCCTATGCATTCACTTTTTAATAAATGTATTGCACATGATCATTCCTTGCACAAATAGTTGATAATTGTTACTTTAAATTAATACCAAGGCAAGTTTATATCCTTAGGCAAAAATGTTTGCTTTCTTTTCAGACTAAGTAAGGATTAGACAAATCAGTATATCTCTACCTACTTCAGTTTTCAGTTCTTGCAGCCAGATTTAGTGTGCTTATGGAGAAATGAATCTCCCTTAGTAACATTTATTTCCATTTCATTTTAGATACTAGGTGTCTCTCCTCTCCTCTCCCCTCTCCTCCCTTTTTCTCCCTCCCCTCCCTTCCTTTCCTTTCCTTTCCTCTCTCCTCCTCTCCTCTCCTCTATTCTGCTGCCTTTTCTCTCATTCCTTCATTCTCTTAAAAATATCGAATTTCCTTTCCTTCAGACTATGCTCTAAGTTCTTTAAGATCTATTTCAAAGTTAATAGGATGTTCATTCCAAATGCATTTAAAATTCAAAATAAATAAATAGGGAATATGCATTTAAGTAAGCTTATACTAGTGAATTCTGGAAAGTTTTAAGCAATATTGGAATTGATTTTTTCCCTGTAGATTAAAATACGCTTATTCTACAGGCACAGACAACTAAAAAGAAGAAAACAAATAAATTTGCCAACTTGTACTTGTGTCAACTTGTAAGATATATATTACCTGTGACATATAGCATTTTCATGTTTAAAAATATTTCGTCTAACATATGTCAACAGATAATTATTAAAATTATATTCATGATTACTGAAAATATTTTACATTCGTATTGCCTTTCTTTTGTGCATCACAGGAGTATTATTGTAAAATATAAACAAGAAATACAGTAAAAATCTCTCCTAATTTAAAACAGAAAACTAAATATGCTACATCTTGGTGTATATACGCTATCGTGGTTTTTAGGATGTGCTAGTTAGGTACACATTCATAAAAATACTGTATTTTATTAAATACTTTATTAAATTCTCTATCTCTTCACTATAAATAACATTGCAGAAGTGAGAACAATACTGAAGAAAAGACAAAGTAAAAGAGAAAAAAGAAAAATGTTTGCTTCAAGAATATATTAAATGAAAATCTAATAATACTATATACAAAAGTCATAGAGAAATATTCAGATATCATTAGCTTTTGAGGATATTACTATATAAAATTTTAAAAGTTTTGAACTATGATTTGAGTAAGGTGCTTGAATTTAGCTAGATTTAAATAAAATATGCCAAATTTTATTAAAAACATTTAAATTAATAATAATTAAATATTAGAGCCGGGCATGGTGGTGCACGCCTTTAATCCCAGCACTCGGGAGGCTGAGGTAGGAGGAGCGTTGTGAGTTCGAGGCCTGCTTGGGCTACAACGTGAGCACAAGACCGGTCTGAGCTACATAGTGCGACCCTGCCTCAAAAAACTAGGGCCGGGAGTTTGGCTCAGTGGTTTAAGCGCCTGCCCTGGCAGGTGCGAGGTTGTGAGTTCGATCCTTGGTGCCACAAAAAAAAAAAAAAAAAAAAAAAAAAAAAAAAAAAAAGAAAAGAAATATTATTAGGCTGTTCCATATCACTCTAATACTTAGTATCAGCCATTTTTTTCCTACCGCTCTCCAATTTTCACAAAACTTTTCCTTTGAAAGTGTATGAGGAGAAGTGTAACAGCAGACTTCTAGAATTTTCCTGCTATAGATCTTATGACATGTTGATTATGGCAGTAAAGCATTGTATTGCAGTATTTCTATTAACTAAGTTTTTATTAAATCTAACATTTTTATAATTGATTATAAAATATTTTGCCAAAACATGCAATACATAATGAACACTCTAAGCCTTATATATGTTCTATTTACTCAACTGGACCTAGAAAAAAATACTCTATCAATGCATATGTAGAATGCATATGGTTATTATCTTTATATTATTTGTATTTATTTGTAAGATAGAGTGTTTTAGTACTCCTCCCAGTGAATGACTGCATGTTTATTTTTGCACTGGCTTTATTAGCTACAATTACCACAATTCATAAGATATAAAATGTGACTTTTGAGCCTGGGCCTTCGGGATGTTGCAGCTTCTATTTCTACCTTCTTGGAGTGTTTCCATCACTATATAGCCTGCTATATCTTCTGGCAGATGAGATATCATGCAGAAAAGCTCTGTCACAGTCCCAATAACCATCAGGCATGTGTTGGAGGCTCTCCAGGACAATCCAGGTCAAGATCTCCTGATGACTGACAAAAATGTATGAGAGAAGCTACCCCAGATCTTGCAACATGCAGAGGAGTTACCGCGAATACACGTCATCCAAGTTGCTAATCCACAGTATTGTGAATATATACTGATTACTTTTTAAGCCACTAAAGTTTGATATAGTTTGTCATGCAGCAAAAGATAATTAACAGAATATAAATCTATCTTTTCCTGGAGAAACAGAAATATGCACTTCTAATTCTACCCTAGTTAATGAAGGGAGAGAGGAAATCACTCTTTCAACATTTGAGAGAGAAATCAATTTAAAAAAAAAAAAACAGCCTATCAGGAGATAATGTGTGTTGGCCATTTTTGTTCCTTGTTTCTATGGATAGTGGAACTCTCAAGTAGTGGCATCCTTCTCTAGACTTTCTATTTAATCATTCTGTCCTACATGAGATAATTAGAAGTTTTCTGGAGAATAAATGGATCTGCTCAGTAGACAACATATATTTTCCACCTGTGAAACTCAACGAACTTGCAACAGCAGCCCTTGTGCCTGTTGAGTAATGAGAAGACTGCGGGGACACCTGTAGTGCTATGGTCAGGTCTCCAGACGTGTGTACACTGGCTTGCCTGATGCAATGGTTCAGTTTAGAAAAACCACATTCTCTAATAGTAATAAAAATGAACATTGCTTGATCCTCATTGTGATATTGCTGTGTTTCTCAAATAATTCAGAAATGTGTATCATTTTGTTTTAATCAATAGTGTAGAATAGTGTAAGAAAGTGTAAGTGTGCAATTTGTACACACATTTTAAGATAGATTAATGTCCTTATTATGAAAATTAGTAACAAGAAGATTAGTAGCATCCTATTAGGAAAGCTGTTAGGATACAATGTGAAATATATTTTTTAAATATATCATGGTCTTGATTAATTATTTTCCCTGAAATTTTCACTAGTCAAGACAAGTATCTAGGTAGGTGATCCATTTGTTAACATTTTTGTACACATCTGAAGAAGTTGTTATTTAAAAGGAATCAGTAGATGAAATAAGTGTTTATTCATTTCAATTGTATTTTGGGCTCCCCTGGAAACCGCACAAAATAGCAGTCCAGAGTGACTTAAGTGAAATTGATTTTCTAGATTAGTCATATAACCCCTTGGCTTTGGATACTATATAAAGCTGCAGACTTTCCCAAAATATTTGTGTATCATCATGTTTCACTTATTTTAGAAGAAGATGCAGTTTTGAGACAAAGTAAATGGAAATACTCAAATCTATAGAAGCATCCTAATACTGTGACCTTTAAGTCACCTGGAGGAGAGTTCAAAGCATCTTTTATGTCTTAGTCATGTTATAAACCACTGAATTTCACCTCTTCCCCAAAAGGAATATACATACTACTACGAAACAACTCATTTCTTCATTGATTTATATATAATATAGAAGAAATCCTGTCTCCTGATATACATATATGTGTTATATAAAAGCTGATAGAGCAAGTTTAGTCAGTATTTCCCTCATAGACTCTGAATGACTCATTGTAACCACAATAGCAATGACTGAATTTGGAGGAGATTCTCATGTCTTTGAATAGAGCCACCCATATTAGACAATAATAATCATCTATTGTGATCATGCTATGTAACAGTGAAGCCCATCTTTAAACACTTCCAGAAAAAAAAATGATGCTTCAAATAGATGTATCAAATCAGCATTAGCAAACACAGTTGTTTGATCCTGCAATGACCAGCTCTATAGCATCTGTTTTAAAGAGAATGAGTAATTTAAAATAGCACAAGAGAGCAGCCATCTGGAAACCAGTGCAGCACAGCTTATAGATTGAACCTACCAAGACAGCAGGAGATAAACCTGCAGGCTGAAACACAGCTACGGTAGTGCACTGCAACACCTTGCGAAGTCTAGCACAAGCCCCTCATGTCGCACATGTGTTCACAATGAGATGGAGTTTTAGGAAAGTAATAAGGCAATCACACTGCTGGTATGTCGTTCACTTAGAGGCAAATATTCACTCAGGGTAATTAATTTCAATAGTGAGATTTTAATCATTTCATTCTCAACATAAATATTTGGCTTATCGATATGAAAGGTATTTATTTTCTCTATGGTTGGCTTTGCTTTCCAGCATTAGTTCTGTGTGACAGATGGCTGATGTCATCCCTGCTTGGAAGAACTCAGTTGGCAATATTAGCACGGCATATTTCTGGAACTTGTGATATGCTATGAGATGATGAAAAATAAAAGGGTCCAAAAGGGTATTCCCCAAAGCAAATAGAATTATATGGTTCGATACCATATCTTACTGCTCCATCATGAAGAGATTTACATCACATTTAATTAATATTTTACTCAAATTCTGATAAATGTTAAGAATAGCATGCACATATTTTTGAACAGTTTTAGTTCACAACGTCAAAAATACAATGACTATATTTTGTCTCCACATGTGTTCAGTATATACAGATAAAGCTATGTTAGTGCTAGCAAATTATGCCCTCGACTATACCAACAGTTGCTGCATTGTAGTAATTAAAAAGCACTTGGAGTATACTGTGTGAAAAGTGGGCTTTTGTGAGGTCCTTGTACAATAGGTATGAAAGGATCCTTCCTACCTTGTCCTATATTGTGGAATTTGTCATTGCTGATAAAAGGTCCATTCTTGTATTTTTCACTCTAATTTCTTTTCCTTCACACTGTTTATTATCACCAAGTGGCTTTGTGGCACAATCTTTGGTTTGACCAGGAGGAAGAAGATGACATCAACACTGAGAAGTACTATGGTGAAAGTAAAGTGCGTGAGTGTGTGTGGGAAATGTAATGTTTTCATTGGAGATGTCTTAAATAGTAACAAAATGTTTAGCAGTTCCAGATACTTTCTGGACACTTATAGACCTGAAGTTATTCATTTAAAGCTCTGGAAACATGGAAAAACTAAAATTGTTTCTCTGAGAAAACCAAGGCATAGAACATAAAACTTGCTGAAAGATCTCTGAAGTGCTTCATGCTGGAGATAGGTTTCAAGCTGAGTTGACTCTGGAATCTGTA
Organism: Dasyprocta punctata; assembly: GCA_004363535.1. Taxonomy (NCBI): domain Eukaryota; kingdom Metazoa; phylum Chordata; class Mammalia; order Rodentia; family Dasyproctidae; genus Dasyprocta; species Dasyprocta punctata. The sequence goes on from RJWM01010617.1 coordinate 29,944, forward strand.
TTTTATTTGTGCTAGAGATAACAAGGCAAAGAACCCAGTCCTGCAAGAAAAGGCAAAAGAGTAATTGCTATAGCCTAACTTCTTTTAATAAATACTTCTACACTGGGTTTAGCATCTTATAGAAGAATATAACTCCTTTAAGAAATTGAATTATATTCTCTTTCTGTCGTCTTTTTTGCTTCCCCATAGGACAATATGATACCTTAAAAATAAATAAACAAACAAACCAATAAATAAATAAATGTAATGACCATAGTCGTAAGAAAGGAATTTTACAAATATGAAGAAAATTTTTAAAATTTTTATTATATATTGATGTATGTAGAAGAGAGTTAAAAGCTATAATAAAAGGATTTAATAATTCCTTTAAAGGTGTGACAATTTCTTAAATTTCTTAAAAAGAATCAAATATTGATGTAAGTCTGCATATAACATCGCTATAATTTAAAATTAGATTATAGGTAGTGATTATCTTTCTAAAGACATGTATAATTGTAAGAGATAATCAACATTTTTTCTTCTTTTATTTTATGACTTCAACCATTAGAATGCCTTAGAATTACTTCATTTATTGCTAATATTTCAATTTCCCCAAGAAACTCCCAAGTGTAATATCCATAGTCACTCCTGGAAAGAAAAGGGGATATGGTGTCTTCGGTAATTCCTTTACCTTGATGACAGCTAAGATTTCACAATCCTAGCTATTGAAAACTTCTGACATTTATTTAATGACAGAAAAATATGATCAAAAATATTTATATTTAAAACACCTTTTCAAATATCATACGGGTTTGTTATTAAAAATACTAAGCTTAGATTGAAAGGTAAGAAGCATGAATATATGCATATGTATATAAATCAGAGACATTTCAGGTACAGATTCTATATGAGTGAGAGGTATTAAGCAGACACAACATAAAGGTGACTAATGTCTTGACACTGATGCCTTTGTCTTTCAGATTTGCCACTCTTTATGTACGGAGTGTGTGTGGTGTGACACTTATAAGACAGTAGTTTTATTCATTTTTCTAATTCTTCTAGCAAATAAAGTGAAAGTATCATGCATGATGTCATTCAGGAAAGTTTTGTCTTGATACGCCATCTGAAAACATCATAAGCAATAGATTGCAATTAACTGAGGGTAGGTGTATCTACCAGCCTTGACTGTCACACCATCAACTGTGGAAAGGACCTTCTCATGGCTGCACAGCCGTGCCTTGCTTTACTTGCTTATTTTGTTCACTGTGCATTGTAGACATCCCCAGCCACTACCACTGAGAAATGGAGACTGACAGAAAACATGGAAATGGGTTTAATGGTGCTGTGTGTTTCTTCTCTAAGTATGATTAAATAATCATAAGAACTTCTCTAAGGGCTAATCTGCTATATTTTCCAGATTTTCACCTTGGGGACATATTGTCCCTTGTCACTGAAACCTCAGGGACAGAAGGGGACGCCACAGGGTGGCACAGCAGGAAACTGAAACACGGATGAAACAGTGTTCAGCTAATGAAGGCATGGCCCGTGGCCTCTGCTGCTCCACCATATGTTTGAAGAAATGCTAATGACTACAATTCAAATACCTTTTTCATCTTAACTATATGTAAATGTGTTTATAAATGCTCTCTTATAAATATACGATCACATTTTTAAAAGCCAAGTGCTAATGTTGCTTTCCACATCTATAATACACAATAATTAAAACTTAAGCAATTCTTCTTAATTATACCTTATGGAAAACTGTACAGTAATTTATAGAAATTAAGCAGAAAAACAAAGATCAACAGAAATAAAGCAGCAGTTGAACAACTGAGTAAGAAATCACTTTGATCATTCATTTACAGCAGCAACATCATGGTAAGCAAGAGATTTCAATCTTCCAAGCAGCTGACATGCAAAAAAGAAGGTGTTAGGAATTTGGATATTGCTTGTAAGAGGGCAGCTTGAGTTGATTGTGCCAGAGTCTACACAACTACAGTGCTATCTTGCTGCTGATAATTTTTGTTGAAAAACTTTCATTATTCTAATTCTGATGTGAGAGGACCCTTCCCATTTCCTTCCTCCGTGACCCCAACATTGCAGGTGAACATTTGCTAGAGGATCATCTCTGTTACCGTCCAGTGTACACACAGCTGTGCCACAGCAATGTGATGAAAAAAGCCAGCCACTGCCCAGTTTGGGAGAGGTTGTTCAAACTACATGAGAAGCTCCTTTAAGTGAATCTGTCAAACTCTCACTAACTCCGTTCTAGTGAGAACTGACAGATTATCACAGTAAAAATTGGCTTTCTCTAAATCCTAAAAGCATTCCGTTATGTATTAAAATTTGTTTTACCTGATGAGATCAATAAACATACCTATATATTAACAGAAAAAAAGAGTTGCTATTTTCTGTCATTTCTTTTAATTTTTAAAATAAAAAGCTTTGCTTAAATTGCTCTTTATGGTATCTTTGCCCTTTCTTTTGTCAATAGAAGTATCTTTTAATTTTTATGTAACTGATTATTGTCACTACTAGCTGCTGACTTCTACCTTGCTTAGCATTTGCCATACAAGTATGAAAACATAAATTTCTACAAAAAATTACAATGAGTTAGCGATCTAATTTTATATTCTCTTAGGTAGACAGGCAATTTTTTCAACATAATTAATCTCATGCAGAAACACCTTTTTTAAATTTCAACATATACCAAATTATAGTACATTTATTCATCAGTTTCTGACTTTGTAAGTTGTTTTCTTCATCTATCAATCCTTTTTGCTAATATTCTAAACTTAATTTTAGAAGTTTAATACATTTAACACAGAGCAGAACAAATCACTTTTACTCTTCCTCTTTTTTTACTCTAAAAGTTTCCTATTTCTTTTATCGTAGAATGTGTGTGAACTCGTCATTCCTTCACTGTATCATATTTGGTTCATAAACAGTATAGATGAAATGTTATAAATCAGACTAATAGAATAATCACCCTGAATATAAGATTGTTTCAAGAGTTACACAATGATAGGTAGGGTTGCAAGGTTCTACATTTTTGTTCTCCACATTCCAGCACTCTGCATTTACCTAAGAGGCAGCTACTATTTTTAAATCTCTATTTATCTTCTTTGTATAGTGTATAAATGTCCATAAGAAACACAGAATTATTTTTGGAGCATTTTATCAGGTATCATACTCTGTTAGCCTTCTCGGACTTTTCTTTATTCCAACAACGTTATGCTAAGACTCACACATATGATTGCACATAAACAAAATGTATTCATTTCTGCTGCGACATGACTTTTCAGTATGCAAAAGTGGCAGTTTGTTTTTGCATTCTTTCATGAAAATTTGAATCTTTTTAAGATTTTTATCATCTTAAGTGGTATGAACATTTTGTGCATGTCAGAGTGCACGAGTACAATAGGTTTTATAAGGCATGTGCCAGTACCAACATATACCTAAATAGTTTCTCTGAAGTACATACCTACGTACCACATAACTTTCTATGAATCTAGATGAATCAAGTGTCCATCCTTTTATTATTGTGTGGTTATCTGTGAGTGTGCATGTATTTAATAATTTGATCCCTTTACAGACACTTTATTTATTTATTTATTGGTTCCTGGGATCGAACTTACAACCTGGCGCCTGCCAACAGATAATACTTTAATTTAAAATTGTTATTAGATCATTTTCTTTATGTTCTACAAAATATACTGACTGGAAACTTTCTTCCAAGCCATCTCTAAAATTTTTAATCCCTACTACCACTTACATATGGATAATGGTGTACACTTGACTAAATTATTTAACAACTGTAAACCAATTTTTTTCAGAGAAATAGGGAAAAGTACAACCTCATTCATTTAGCCATTGCTGAAATGAAATGAGATACTTCAGATCAGTAGTACAAAATTTGAAACATAGAACATGCTGATAAAATGTAAAGTGTTTTTGTTGCTGATATTGCTGAGTAAAATCTCTAAGCATATTTTATTCAAAGATTTGAGGGGGATAAACCATTTGTATAAGGTAAATATGTATCATATGAACACTGGGAAAAGTAAAAGATTAAAATATGCAATTTTATATTAATTTAAGCAACTGTACAACTGTTCTCCAATTAAAATTTAAGAATCAATTACCTAGATGACCAAATGGTACAAATTTCAGTTTATTAGAGGAATAAGTCCAAGAAATCTATTTTATAACATAGCAACTATAAACAATAACATATTATATGTTTGAAAAGTTGCTAACAGTAGATTTTATGTATTTTAACCACAAAGATGTACATGAGGAAACCAAAATGTTATCTTGATGTAACCATTTTACCAACCTCACATCTTTAAAAAATGCATGCGTAATAAATATATACAATTTTCTTTGTCAATTAAAAAGTCAAGTACTGAGACTATATACATATTTTTTCAACCATAAAATGATAGTAATGCTTTTCTCAATTTTTACAAAAGCTGTAGGAAGACTTAAATAAGTTTCCCAGTCACTCTGAAGGTATGCTTTCTTTAAAAACCAAAAAATATAATTGTTGAAAAATAAAATACCATTATCTAAAAGTTTTAAGTGCAAAACTGGAGGAGGGAATGACTGTCCAATGCATATTAAAAAACAAAAGACAAAGGTTAAACAACTTCCTCAATACAGGCCAGGAATAAGTGATGAAAAGCCATTAGACTGATTTTTTAGATGTAGAAAATAAGTCAGTGATACTTCTCCAAAGGAGCTTGGCCACAAATATATCAGGATATACTCTGGGACAAGCTGATGCATTTATGTCATTCACAAGAGTATCTTTGCTTCACTTTGCTAAAGGCACATGCTGATTACATAGGGACCCCAGTGTGTTTCTTTCCAGCAAAAACCTCTTAGTAAATAAATGTCACATGGTCAGATAAAAACTGACAAAAGGACAAATTCTAGTCACTTCTTCATTGAAGATGATCACAGGATGGAATATATGCAAAGATTGTAATGCATTGAAGTTCATTTCCCAGACAAGAATCACAGGAGTGCAATACAAAATGACTAGTGATAGAACTAGACATTGTTTACTGGTAAGCAATTTACATAATGTTTGCATATGAATATATTACTTACCAGTATGTACTTTTGTTATTTTTTCTTAATGAATTTGATTTGTTTTTTCGTGTTTTTTTGTTTTTTTTGTTTTTTGTTTTTTAAACAACAGAGAGTGCTTAGCTTTTTACCTCTGTCTGGTACTGTCCCTGGTCATAACAGAGTTTGTCAATCTATTGTTCTTTTTATGGCCACTTAACCATGGAAAAACGATGCATTTGTTTTGGGGTTTGTGAAAAACTCTTAATGATGCAAACCATATGGAAATATTTCCAAATAATATGTAATGGCAAGTTCAGGAAGGGAGTCTGTCTTGAAGTTTATTAATTTAGTGGGGAAAATTGATGACTGGAAAAGTTGGAAGTTTCGAGGGCAGAAAATTGAATCGTTCATATGTGTGACCTATTCTTTGGACCTTGGGGAAGATCTGTGACTTTTCTCTTTGAGAAAAGTGATCTCATGATTCCCCTTCTATCAGATAAACCACACTGGTGACTGACATCGTCATCATGAAATAAAACATGAAAATATTTTAGTACAGACTTTGGAGAAAACAGTTTTGGAAGGGGGCTATTCTTCTAACACAGAGCTAGTATTTATGTGATCTAAGCCAATGAAAACTTCACTTGAAATTCCCAACAAAGAAATCCAAATTAAGCAGCACGAATAAGAGAAAAGCAAGGTGCATCTACGGAAGCCTTGCTTGCTAGTAACCCACCCTCGTATTTGGGGGTGTGCACACCTCCAGCTGCGAGGAGCACTGCCGTCTTGCCTTCCTGCTTCCTCTCCTCCCCCCACCCCCAGGCCTTGTACTTTGAACTCTTGGCCCCTCTTTCACACAGGATCCCGCCTTCTGAAGTTTGCAAAGCGCCAGTAGCTTCTCTCAGGGACTCAGACACAGCATGAATGAAACGTCGTCTGGGTTCTGGGGTAGGAGCAATTTGAATCCTAAGGCTTGAGTAACCACAGAAGTAGTCACATTTATTTCTGCACAGTACTTTAAAATTATGCTTCACTTATCAAATACAGATGAAAATACCAAGACAGGAAGCCAGGGCAGAGGGAAAGAGCTCATGTATCAGGGCAGCTATATCTCCTCATATCTCAGGGTAGCTATATGCCCACAATGACCCACTTTTTCCCACCAATCTTCCCCTCCCAAGAGCAAATCTAGCTATAAACTCATCAGTAGACTAATTCAGTATGATACCCATGACCCAGTCACCTCTCAAAAAGCCATCTAGGAGCGCATGAGATTTTATAAGGACATCTAGAGATAAACCATAGCACCAAGTCTGCACATTTTTTCCATGTTTGTAATGATAATTGCTCATATCTAAAGTCAGTATCTTTACATAGTTTATCATGTAATTGTATTTAAGATAAATAAATTAAGCAAAAAATAGGTAAATGTCATAGGCATCATAAATTATGTTTAATAGTAAAAGATTAACACAACATCCTCTAAAGTATGAATACTGAGAAGAGAATAAACCCTCAGTGTCTAACTTTTGTATTTGATTTTCAAAAGATGAACAGCCACAAAGAGGAGAAATTCTGCAAGCATGCATTTTTCCCAAGGGCATAATAGGTCAAACATAAGATTAGCATTGCAAAAAAATTTAGTTTTATGAATATGTGTATTGATGCCTAGAATATTTTAATTTATATAAAATCACTTATGAGGTAACAATAGAGCCATATACTCTAAACCACATAAGCCAAGAATTTTGATAGGGTTATATACCAGAAGTGAGCTTAAAAACTTGAAATATTAGGAAGAAGTCAAATACAATGTTTGAGTCAAGCTCCTCCCATGCATTAATGTTTCTCCTTTAAGAGCATTCCACACATGTCTTCTACATAATCATTCGTTAAAAATATGATAGCATATAGGCAATGAACAGCAAGCAATGGCCTGTGTTTTGGAAAAGGGAAAGATCAAAAAGTATGAATCTTAAAAAATTTACTGAATAACAAGTAAGTTTTAGGGTAACATTAAGCACCTCATCGAATCTACTCATCAAGAGTCAATAAACCCTGAAACACAATATTTTTTTCCAGAATGAAAGCAATGAGATATGAGAATCTATTCTTGAGCTCCTTTATTTTAACAAGAAAGCTAAGATGCAGATGCTTGCCCAGAGATACAAAATGGCAGAAATAAGACTAACTCCAAGTCTTCTGTCAACCAGTATGGATATAATTAGTAATGTTTCCTACTCATTAAAGAACCAACTGAGAGAATTTATCCATTTCAAACAATGGGTATCAATGTTGCTGAATTTAGCCCAGTAAGAGTCTGATATTATTGCAAACAATAAGAAGCAGCCTAGAAAATGAGGCATTCAGACTAACAACATTAAAACATTAATTTTAAGTCATATTGTTTTCCTTATTTCTGAACCTTCACATTCTATACCTACAAATTTGGGAATTTAAGTAGCTGACCTCAAGTGTATTTCAGTGCTAAAATTTTATAGTTAAAAATAAAAATACTGAATTTCTAACATCTATACATTTAGTTGTGATAGCTGGCATTAGCACTTCCTTTATTTAAAGCATCAGGGAAAGTTCTTTACCATTAAGTTTTTTCCTTCTGAGTTAAGTTTAACACACTAATCAGTGGATATTGTGCCATTACTGGTTTCTGTGTCTGTATCCTTTTGTTTTATATTTCTTAGATAGTAGAAATATAACAGTTTTTTTCTATAAATACCACTAATTTTCATTACAAATTTCATTTTATCATATGAATGAAATTCAATTCCAGTAGGTTTAAAGTTCCTCAACATCTTTGCAGAAGATTATTCTGCAGTTGCTGGAAAGTTAGTTTCAAGTAACCTTTATCTTCTGATAGTGTCTTTTATACACACACACACACATATATATATGTATATTTATAGACACACACATATACTTGGTGGATAGATAGATAGATAATCATTTTGGAAAGGATAAAAAAAGGTCAGTAAGAGCAGGCATTTGATTAGAAAACAAGTGACCTGAATCCTAAGAATTTTGTCCTTTTAATGAGACTTTCAATTAGACTGGGTGATAATTTGATACTGATATAACTTTTAGCCCTTAGGATAGAGTTGCCTACTTTCTCATTTGTTGTGTATAAATCTCACACTATTAAGTGTGTTGTAGCATTAAGTGTAAAGTTTGTTCACCTTTCCAATGCTAAGACACACTATGATGAATTCTTGTTACTCATTTAAGAACAAGAAACCAAACTAGGAATCACCATACTAAGTCTTTGCTCCACAAATTTTATGCCACAAATTGAATCCAAAAATTGTATTCTATCTGTAGATAATTTAACCAGGAAAAAAAGAAAAGGAACAAATTAATGAATCATGTGGCTCCTGTAGTTCTGCACAAATATCTCATACTAGAGATTTCTCATATTTACCTAAATAATAGATGACATATACAATTTCACCAATTTCGTTGTTATCTGTATTATTATTCTTGTGTATGTTTTCCAAATCATGAAACTTTGAAATCTCAAAATAGGCAACATAAAGTGTTGGTAAGAAGAATGGTAGGTGAATAGTCAACTATATTCTTTACCTCTTCAAGTATTATTTCAATTCTTTCAAAACTATCTTTGTATCACTCTCAAGATACAGCAATGAAGTGAAACCAGAAACATATTTGCCCTTGAGATCCTGTTTCATTCTGATCTAAATGAATTTTTGTAAACTTAAAGCATCATTCAGCTTTGAAGAATTGAAGATCTGTTGCATTTCTTAACTTTCTCATCCTGCAATATAAGATGCTGTAGTACAGACGTGGGGACACTGAGTGGCATGTTCCACCTCCAGCAGTCTCACTTCTCAGCTAACCTTGAAGTCCATTTGTACCAAGACAAGAAGCGATCCAGTTATATTAAATTTGTTTCCATTTTTTTCTTCAACCTTTCTTTAATTTATCTGATTTAAAGTCACTTTCCCATCACTATTTCTGAGAGTCATTGCTAAAGCATAGTTCAATTTATTATAGAAACAGGGTAAGCTAATTATCTCCTGAGAACTTGCTATAATTTTAAGAGTTATGCACAAGATGTTAACTAATCACACAGCTCCCAGATATTTGTAACATGCAGTGTGACTCTGAGGATGCATTTAAATGAGTGCTAGGAATGGCTAGTGATGTGTTGCTGCTGGTGGTGCACAGAAGAGAAAAATCGTGCATTATTCAGAGTTAAATTCACCATACTTGACACGTTTTGTTTAACATCCAAGGGAACAGTATGGCATTTCACCAGTGTATAGCAATTCACAACATTTTCTTGAAAATAATAATTGTGTTTAAAAATATTTAATGAAAGAGAAATAACTGCCAACAAATATAATGTAAATTAATGCAACCTAGCAAGAGACAATATAAATGTGACAGGATTTTTTAAAATCTTTTCAAAATCTTATCTTAAAATACAGTAATTCCAGTAATATGAATGGAAAAACTTGCAGCTTTCTTTAACTCATGTTGAAATCAATGTCATTGCCATTAATAATATAAAATACCTTACAACTGTTCAAAATTTTCTGGTTAAAATGAGAAACATGCAGAGATGACAGATTTGATTTGAAAATCAATTAACTGAGTATCATTATGTCAAGGATAATTATTTTTTAATTTATAAATTTCCTATAAAAGATGTCTACATTGAGTACTATTCTCAAATGCTTTTCTGTCTCACATATCTTAACCAATTAATCAGTTTACTCTGCTTTTGTCCAACAGCAACATAAAATGAATCTATGATAATTACCCTCCTAAGTCTTTTGAAGTTTGACATGGTTAGCTCCATATTTTCATTAAAAATTTCTCTTTTCAAAATATCTGTGTAATATTATTTTATTTCTTTTCCTAAACCTCAGATTAATTTTTTTCTCCCTTTAGGGAATTTTTGGTTTTCCAAAATGTTTCATATCCTGGAAACATTTCTAAATTTCTAGAAAGCAAGTGTCTTTATTATTTTTAATCCTTTTTTTAATCTAAAGCACTTACTCTACTAACTTCTATGTACCACTTGCTCAAAAATTATTCAAGTGTGCAAAAAGTAAGTAAAAGCCTTTTTGTTTTGAAAAAAATTAGAGGTACATTTAGTGGTTTAAATCACTTAACACAGCTTTAGTTTACTACTAGGGCCTTCAAAGAAATGATGCTATTCAAAAATCATAGCATCCAGGGATAATTAAAACAATTTCATTTTTATCTCTTTTTTTTAGTCTGAAACATTACAGTTTATTTTTAAATTTTCACAATGGAAATACTTTCTTATAATTTTAAAATGAATTAGAATATTTTATTTTTTGTTTTTCTATAAAAACATTTACAAATTGTTAACTATAAAAGCAAAATCCTTCTCCAGCTTTTACCACATTTTTTCCTACCTATTTTTAGACAGATGATTTCTCTGTCAAATATATTGGAGTCAGTTATGAAATGTAATACAGAATTTTAAAAATTATTTACAAGTACAGTATTTATGGCTCAAGTAAATGAACTGAGAAAATGCTCAGAAAAATAATTTGTAATATTAAAGAAAATAAATGCTTATATTTTCTCTTTGTACAATATTAGAGCTATTCAAAATGTATGCATTAAGATTAATATTCAGAGTATATTTGCACTAAAGTAAATCTTTTTATTTAGTATTACTTTTAGCTTGTCTATATTTAGTTAAGCAGGCCCCCAGTAATATTCACAACTTGAATTTTAAATTTAAAATATGTTTCTCATAAGGGGCCAGGGACTTAGCTCAGTGGGTGAAGTGCTTGCTTGGTAGGTGCAAGGTCATGAGTTTGAATCTCAGTACCAAAAAATAAAATAAAATAAATAAAGAGCAATAATATATTTTTTAAAAATGTGTTTCTCATTTCAAATTTGCTTGTCATACTCTTTAAATAAGAAATTTGGCATAAACATCACTCACTTTGCTAATATCTAGGATGTGGAGAGTGTGGTGATGATTTTCACAGCAGTACTCTAACAAATGTGGTTGGGTTTTTTGTTTTTGTTTTGTTTTGTTTTTTTTTTTTTTTGTGGCACCAGGTTTAGAACTCACAACCTCACACCTGCCAGACAGGTGCTTAAGCCACTGAGGCAAACTCCCAGCCCTAGATTTTCTTTCTCTGTTTTGTTTTTTTGTGGCACCGGAGATTGAACTCACAACCTCGCGCCTGCCAGACAGGTGCTTAAGCCATAGAGCCAAACTCCCAGCCCTAGTTTTTTGAGGCAGGGTCGCACTATGTAGCTCAGGCAGGCTTTGCACTCACGCGTTGTAGCCCAAGCCAGCCTCGAACTCACAATTCTCCTCTACCTCAGCCTCCCAAGTGCTGGGATTAAAGGCATGCGCCACCACACCCGGTTCCTAACAAATGTGTTTCTTAAAGCAGACTCTTCTGAGAAATTCAGTTAGCAAAGAAGAAGGAGGAGAAAGAGGAGAAGAGGGGCGAGGAGGAGAAGGAGGAAATAAGGGTGTTAGTGCTGACAAGACCATTTCAGAAAGGTGCTCTGTATTTATGCAAGGCTTCATTTGCCACTTCATCATTTGTGTGTTAATTCTGTCTGCTTATTCATTGACACACCTCCCTCTTCTACTCTTACTTCTCTTTTTGACTCTCACCCAAGCTAGCTGTATTATTGCCAGATCAAACACAAAAACCGGCTCTTTTTTAATAATTTGTCTGTGTGTTCATGTGTTTTCAGAGTGTTGGCTGAGACCATCATTCTCTCACACTTTCTACTGGATTTGCCAGCTTTGTTAACAAAGGACAGAGCTCCTCAATGCAAATAGGTACAGGTACAACAGCAGAATTCAGTTGGGCTGGGGTAGAGGCAACTCTTTTGCTGCCATAAGAAATAAGGAGTCTGGGGGCCAGGGGTTTAGCTCAGCAGCACAAGCGCCTGCCTGGCAAGCACGAGGTCATGAGTTCGATCCCAGATACCAAAAAACAAAAAACAAAGAACAAAAAAAACAAAAAAAAAAAAAAAAAAAAAAAAAAAAAAAAAAAAAAAAAAAAAAAAAAAAAAAAAAAAAAAAAAAAAAAAAAAAAAAAAAAAAAAAAAAAAAAAAGAAAAGAAGAAAAAGGAAAAGAAAAAGAAATAACAAGTCAAAAGTCAAACCATGTAGGAAATGGCCCTCAACTTGACAATGAAAATTGCCTGGCTCTTTAAAAACTGGTTCGACTATTAGAAAAACATAAGGGAACCAGATGTGTTTATGCTTACCTTCATTTCCTAGCTATTCTCATGTCCTTTGGGTAAGGAGGACTTTTGCGTTAATATTTTGGCTTCTATTAAAGTAGCAACAGTGCTTTTAAAGCTGTCTTTTTCCTTCTCAGTCAAAAACTAAGACACCTTTTAATTAAGAGAGAAAACCTGAGCTGAACTAAGAGCAGCCGAATTAAAATATCAACATTTAAATACTTTTCAAAGTTGGGGTTAGTCCCAGATTCATGCTTATTAAACATAGATTACTATGCATCTCCAGCATAAGCAGTATTGTGCTGAGGCTGTATATATGCAGAGTGTAAGTGCAGGATGCAGCCTTGGGGACTCAGGAAATGAAATTTACTAGGAAAGCACTGGACAATGTCATTAGTAATTGGTTTCAAATATTACTCGAATACATTTAGTATAGATATGATATTGTGGTAGTTAACGGTAATGAATTTGAATACAAAATGCCTAGTGGATTAGTTTAGCACAATCCTGGGTGTGTGTGGATGATTGAATCCTGTTTGTGGGAGGCACCAACCAATAGGCTTGTAGCTGGATGGAATGAAAACGGAAAGAAGAAGGAAGTCTTGCTTCTGCTTCTCCAGTGATGCTCTAGTCTGCCAGGGCCTTTAGATGCCCCTTCGCAGCCTTTCAGTGCAGATCATTTGGCTTCCTTATACGAACTCACACAGGACTCTGCAGTGAGCTCCAAGTGGTCTTAGACTTTTGACTGGATCCTCAGACTCTGGTGTGCCAACAACCCGTTTGTACTCTTCCAAGTGACCACTGTAAGCCTACTTTTAAATTTTCTATATATCATTATATCAGATTTATGTCTCAGTGATAGGAACATCAGGTAAGAGCCATAATTTTCGCACAATGTGTAAGTAATGCAAAATTCTTTTCATCGCTGAGGCAGTCCTCTGTCCTTTCATAATAAATGAACGATTTAAATTCTGTGTAATTTTGCCCTTTTTTCGTATCTTTCTTTAAAACTGGTAAATTTCAGACCTTAGTCATTCTTAAGAGGAGAGAAATTGATGTGACTTCCTTTCATGTAATTAGGAGTGTCTGTCTTGACATCTTTGTCTTTCCCTCTGGAGTGACCATCCAGACCCTGCCGTCTAATGACAATAGCACTGACGAAGAGAGACCGCTCATCACTGCATTCTAGAACCCTGCATTGCTACTTCCTCCTTGGTGACTTATAAGCATGGATACCACACAAGCTGTGGACACTGGAGGGGGAAAGAGGTAGAGAGAGGAGAAGGGTGGCCAAGAACACTGAGCCCACTTTTGATCATAGCTAAAAAAGACATTTGACACCAACTGAGACCGTTCCTGCTGTGCTCCCTCTGGGGCTAGAGTCCTGTCGGTCTCCTAACTGCTCCCCCCACCAAAAAAAAAAAAAAAAAAGGGACATTTGAGGAGGAAGAATAATTTGAATCTGATTTAAGTTGCTACATTGATTTTAAGTGTTTCTCGGAGCAATACATTCAAGTGGAAGAGTCTAATGCTTACCACAGTACCGTCTGTCAAATCATGTAAAAATTGCCAAGAATCATATGAGCTTTATCACATATCACAAGATCTTAAAAATCATTTAATGATTGTCCATTCTTTAATAATTTACTCATCTAAGACTTTAGAATTGCTCCTTTATTCTCCTCAGCCACTAGGAAATTCTCAATGTAAAGTTTAGCACATATTTTAAAGTTTCTGAGAAACAAGCGGTGATTCTTGCACACTGCTCTATATTCCCCAGACCTACAACTCACTAGTGTCCTTTCCCATGATTATAAAGGGACCAAATAGTCATTCGAATGAATATCCCCACTACTTGCTAAAAACACAAATAATTGAATAATAAAAATTCCTTTCAGACAATTTAAAATAATGAGAAAACTTTTACAGAAATCAGTGTTGATACATTGGTATTGAAAATATAATAACCATCTGGGAAAACAAAGGTGCAATTATTTTTTCTGGAAGCAGAATTAACATATAAAACTCATAATTCTCTCTTTTTTCTCTGTATATATCTAATTCTCATTTTTTGAGGAATCTCCACCATGATTTCCACAGTGGTTGCACCAGTCTGCACTCTCACCAGAGTGGAGAAGGGTTCCTTCTTCCCCACTGCCCCACCAGCATTTGTTATTGGTTGATTTCTTGATAATAGCCATTCTTTCTGGGGTGAGATGGAACCTCAATACTATTGTAATTTGCATCTCTTGAATGACCAGTAATGTTGAACAGTTTTTCATTTATTTACTTGCCATTTGTACTTCATCAAAGAAGTGTCTATTCATTTCAGATACCCATTTTTGGATTGGGTCTTTAAATTTGATTTCTTTTATTTATTTGTGTATTTTATTTATTAACCCTTTGTCTGAGGAATAGCTGGCAAAAATGTTTCCTACATTGTAGGTTATCTCTTCACTCTGTTGCTGATTTTTTTTGCCGTGCAAAAACTATTTAACAAGATGAGAATCCAATTTTTGATTCTTGGTGATGTTTCCTGAGTAACTGGAGTTTTGTTCATAAAGTCTTTGCTGCACCAATGCCTTCAAAAGTTCTACCTGTTTTATTTTCCAGCAGATTTAGTTTTCCTGCTTTAATATTACATCTTTGATCCATTTTGATTTTAGTTAAGTGCATAGTGAAAGATATGAGTCTAGTTTTAATCTTTGGCATGTGCAAAGTGTGTATTTCCAGAATCATTTATTAAAGAGGCTATCTTCCAGTGCATGTGTTTGACTTCTTTGTCAAAGATAAGATGATTGAGCATTTTTGGAGTTGTTTATGCATCTTCTTGTTGGTTCCATTGATACTGAGGTCTGTTTGTTATTGTTGTATGTGTTTTGTTTTGTTTTGTTTTGACAGTACCATGCTGTTTTTATCACAATAGCATAATTTCAAGTCAGGGATTATGATGTCCTCTGACTTGCCTTAGTTTCCCAGAATTGCATTTGCTGTTTAACGTCTTTTCTGGTTCCAAAAGAATTTTAGGATTGTTTTCTCTAATTCAGTGAAAAATGCTATTGATGTTTCAACCAGGATTGCATTAAATCTATGAAACAATTTTGAAAATATGGCCATTTTTACTTTATTGGTTCTTCCTACCCAAGAACAGGGACATCTTTTCATTTTCTGAAATCCTCTTCAATCTCCTTTTTCAGAGTACTATAGTTTTCAGTGTGAAGGTCTTTTATTGCCTTCATTAAATGGATTCCTAGGTATTTCATTTTGGGGATGCTATTGTGAAAGGTGTTGTTCCACTAATTTTGCTCAGTGATTTTCAAGTTTTGATTTTGTGTCCAGCTACCCTGCTGAATTTGACTATTAAATCTAGAAGGTTTTGTTTTGTTTTGTTTTGTTTTTGAAATTTTTGAGATCTTCTATGTATTATTTTCTGAGTCTCTATTGCATTAATTTCTCTTCTGAATTTATAATTCCATCCCTCATATATGGTTTGGCTTGACTTGCCCTTCTTTTTCTAGAAGCTTGAAGTTTAACCCCAGGTTGCTAATTTGAGTTGGTTCTGTTTTTCCAATATGGAAATTCACAGCTATAAATTTTCCTCATAGAACTGCTTTCATTGCATTCCATAAGTTCCAGTATGTTGTTTTAGCATTATTATTTGATTGTGAAAACTGCCTAACTTCTTCTTTAATTTCATTTGTGATCCATTTGTTATTCAGGAGAGCGGTATTTCATTTTCATGTGTTTATGAAGTGTTTGTGAGTTCTTTTGCCTGATTTTCAACTTCATTGAACTATGATATGATAATATGCATGGACCATTATATTACCTTTGCATTTACTTCAGCATGTTCTATGATCTAGTGTGTGGTCTACTTTGGAATATGACCCATGTGCAGCTAAGAAGAATATGTATTCTGATGTGGGGTGAAAGACTCTGTAGACACCTACTAAGTCCATTTGTTCAAAAGTTTAGTTCAGTTCCGATACTTCTTTGTTGACTTTTCATCTAGTTCATCTGTCTTTTTGTGACAGTGAAGATCACCCATTACAATTGTATTAGCAGTATTTTGATTTTTATGTCTGCTATCATTTGTTTTATATAGTTGGTTGTACCTGTATTTGGTGCATATATACTGATTATTATATCTTTTGTTTGGTTTTCTCCCTTTAAAAAGTTGTGGCGACCTTCATTGTCTTTCTTAATCAGTCTTGGCTTGAAATTCACTTTGTCTGCAAATAAAATAGTTACCTCTGCTTTTTTCTGGGTTCCTGTCACATGGAGTATTATTTTCCATCCTTTGACTTTTACTCTGAGAATTTCTTTTTTATTTAAATGTGTTTCTTGTATGCAGCATATTGTTGAATCTTGTCAGTGTGTTTATTTTGATTGGTGAATTGAGACCTTGTACATAGATGATTATAACTGTTATGTATGAACTTATCCCTCTCATGTTATTTTCCTGTTGTTGGTTCTCTTTTATTCCCCTCTGTTTAATTATTTCCCTTGTCTAATGGATTCATACTTTTGGGGTTCATGAAGTTGTAGTCTTCCTTACCTATTTCTCAAATGTCCTTCAGAACATTCTGGAGTGCTGGTTTGGTAGTCATGAATTTCTTCAGGCATTCTTTGTTGTAGAATTCTATTATTCCCATAAATTTTGAAATGTTATTTTGCTGTGCATATCAATCTGGCCTGGAAGTTCTTTTCTTTTTAGGATTTAAAATACTTCCCTCCAAGCTCTCCTTGTCTTGGGAATTTTGTTGAGAAGTCTGCTATGATTTTGATGGCTTTCATTTATAGGTGACTTGTTTCTTTCTCTAACAGCTTTTAATAATTTGTTCTTCTGTTGAATTTCTGCAATCTTTACTATTATATGTGTCATTGTCTTTTTTATCATGGCTAACTGGACTTCTACATGTCTCACTTATCTGTGTGTGAACTTCTGTTTTGTAAGGTAGTAAGATTTTTGCCACTTCTTTTGTGAAAAGATTTTTTATGTCATTTGTGTTATCTCATGCTTTTTTCACTCACTCCAATCAATCTTCTGTTATTCACATCATCTAGCATCTGTTTGATTGATTTTTCATGGTCCCTTTCTATTTTTAAGAAGTCTTTCTTTTCATGATCACTAACTAACCACAACCCTATCTTCTATAGCTGAGATTCTGTCCTCACATTGGTTCGTTCTGCTGCATATACATTCAGTGGAGATTTTGAACTTCCGAATATCTGGCTGAATATATTTCATGAATTCCATTTTTTTTTCCTATGTTGGGTATTCAAGGTTTCCATAATTCTTCTAAGCTCATCTATTTTTTTTTTATCTGTATCTGCTCTATAGTCACTAACCATGTCTTTTACTACTGTCACTGTCTTTATTTATCTGAGAGATTATTTCTGATTTGATTTTTCTAAAGCTACATTTATCCACTTTGTTGCTTCAATTGTTACCACTTTGAAGAGCCCAAGTGGGTGGCTTTCAAGTTTTCCCACCTCATTGCTCTCTGGGTTTGCCTTTGGTAAAGCTGAAAGTCTGGGGATGTGCCTTGCTTAAGTGCTGTATCATTTTCTTTGTTTGTTTGTTTGTTTTGTTTATGTCCTGGGTTGCTGTTTGTAAATTGCTTATGAAAAGTAGCTTTATTGCTAATATTTACAAATGACTACTTCTCTGAATGCCTTCCAGATGTAGTTGACTTCTGGGTTTTGAGTCTGTTGCAAGATCCTATGTCTTCACTTTATTGGGGAGAGTAGAATGCTACCCATTTGGCCTGACCTCTGGTTCTTTGGCACTGGCCTATAGTATTGTTTATGACTCTGATGCAATCTCAGTCTTGACTACCAGGAAGAATAATTGATTAGAACATGTATGTCACTTTGGCAAAAGTAGTACAATCAGCAATAACATTAACAACATACACAGCCTAGAAAATGGCAAAGTGAGATAACTATTAATTTGCCACTTTTAACTGCAAGAATTTGTCCTTCCCATGAGCCAGCGCAAGTCATGAAGGGCCCAGGAGGAGAAACAAGAAGCCAATTTGCCCTTCCCATGAACCAACCGGTGTGTGGCCTTGGAAACAAAAACACTGCTCCTCCCCCACTCTGTAAGTGACCAGATGATTTGGAGGAACCTGGACTGAGTCGATACCAACTGAGGTACAAAAATAACTTACTGCTTGTATTGTTTGATTAACTTTGTGGGCCTAAAGTCAGTAGTCTGAGCATCTATTAAGAGGATAACAATATGTAATATAGCAAATATGGGGGATTTCCTTCTGTCTTGTTTTTGAAATCCAATATTGTTCTCACTGTTTTGTTTTGTTCCATTTTATTGTTTTGTTTTATTCAGTGTTCTGTTTTGATTGGTTTTATTCTGTTCTGTTTTGTTTGATTTAATTATGTCTGATGGTATGGGCAGCAATCTTGAAGGTAACAAGAGGTATTATGGTAGCCATTGTTGATTTCCTGTTATCCTGTTTTGAGGTCTAGTATCACTTTCATTGTTTTGTTTTGATTGACTTTATTCTATTTTATTTTGTTTGGTTTTATTCTCTTTAAGATAAAATTAAAAAAAAAGAAAATTGAATAGAGTTAATATGCCCTCAATGTGACAATTTTATCCTCAGTTGAGAAAATTTGAAAGGGGTTAAGGAGAAAAATACAGAAACAGAAAAAGAGGAAGAGAGGAGAAGCAAGTCTGGAGGACAAAGGAAGGTCATGTGAACTTTGGGAAACTGATTAAGAAGATAGAAGGGAATGACAGAAGGAAGAAATAAAAGCAAGAACAGAACAGCAACAACAAGAGAACTCGAAACAATGTTCACATTCATATAAAAGCAAGAACACATAATCAAGGAAAAAGAAAACAAATCAAAAACAAACAAACAAACAAAAAAAGAAAAGAAAAGAAAAAAAATGTCCACTCAGGGCATGACTATTTTCACTGGTAGACCAAGTAAACAGACACAGCCCAAATCTGTGTTGGTTGATCCCAGCAAACCACCTATAGCTTTACGGTAGGTTAGTGGATAATTTCAGCAGGTCTACATCTTTAGTTCCACTGAAGTTCAGGCTGGTTTCTGGCTACGAGACTGGAATTGGATTTGTTCAGCCTGCAACATTCATGAGCTTTCTGCTGGATTGAATTTGGCTCCCTGCTGTCTTGAACTTGGTTCTTTGACCTCCTGTTGACCTGAACTAGGTTTCACATCACTCTGACACTGGGAGCCACTAGATGCAGCCATCCTACAGCTGCTCTGAGTTTTGAGTTCAGGTGGACTCTCTTCAAAATGGCCATCAGCCAATCACCTCTCCAGGTGGGCACCTGAACCCCAATAACCCAGCAGACACTGCAGCCCACTACATCCACTGCTCCACTCCACTGGTGCATTTCTCCATGGAAACCTCTAAGGTCACCAGTTGTCACCATGTATGCATCTGCAGTTTCAAGCTGCCCCTCCCATGCCATGAGTCAGAGCTCAGGGAGAAAGCATCACTTGCCATACCCTTCTTTTGCATTGAGGTTTCTCTCTTTGCTCTCTGTGAGTCTCAATTCTCACTTCAGGTCCTTGATGGTTCCTGGATACCCAATTTCCTCCTTATTTTTTCCCTCACACTGTCATATTCCAGATTCTAGACACCAGATCTCCAGAGAGGCTATGTCTCTGCTGTTCACCACTCCTCTATCTTCCCAGAAGAATGTTTAAGGGATTTAGGTGATTAATTTCATACCTAAACTAATGTTTATCTTATAGCAGAGTCAGTGACCTGGGAGAAATGGAATTTGACACAGACGTGATATCTCATTAGTAGAAAGTGAAGAGTTTTCAGTTACAGCAATAAAGGGGATTCCTTTTACACTATTTCCTGTACACCTTGATGGTCTTTCTCACTTCCTTTCTTCAGCTACATATGGTTTATCCTTCAGATTTGGCTTGGACATTATTTCATCTGGGAAGCATGCCTTGATGATATGAACTGTATTAAAATACAGTAAAACCTCAAGTTATGACCAGCCTGACATATGAACAATTTGGGTTATAACCAGAATTTTAGTATTAACTTATGACCAAAGTCTTGAGGCATAACCATTTGTGTTTTCAGATGGACTCAGGTATAGATTTAACCCTAAAAGAGTTCTGGAAGGAGCATTACAACATACTTTCCTGCATGGGGTTAATTGAGAAATACTAGACCAATGTCTCTCTAAGGACACTGGGATTTGTCTGTGTATAGGAGAGAGAAGGCTGTGTAGAGGTGCCTGAGCCTGTAATTGACAACCTGAATTACAACCAGTCCTCAGGAATGAATTGAGTTCCTAAGTCAAGGGTCCACTGAAATTTAATGCATTACTGGCGTATAATGTATCTATCACTATGGCAACATGGCTGGTACACATCTTTTCACAATATTGACTATACAATGATGTATTTACCTGGTTGCTCAATTAGAAATTGGGTTTCTTTCTACTTTCAAAGTTTTCTGGTTTTATCACCAAAATGACAAGCCTTACTTTTGAACTACTTAGACTTTCATCACTATAATTAGCCAGTGTCCCCTCTGTCAACTGCTTCACTAGGCATGCTTCACCTGTTAATTCAAAAGCATATACTGAATCGTTGCTCTTGGTGGTAAAGTGAAATGTGACTATGTGTCACAAGAAGGACAAAATGATCATATCCCTGCTTCAGACATAAGCCAGCCAATCCTCGAGTTGCCAAATCACTTTTAACAGACTGTGGTAATTTCCAAGACTTCAGAACACATATATGAGCTCCACCAAGTGTGCGTATTTTCATTCTTTCTCTCTATCAAAGAGTAGGTTATTTTTTCTTCCACAGCAGAATCATGCCTTCTAGAGAAGATCTAAACATGAAAGAATTAATGCAGGGTAACTGTGGGTTGCTAAATGAAATTGCACTCCAAAAATAACATGCTGTGAGATTTCTGCCAAAAGCAACCCCCAAGAAAGAAATACTAGTGATCTCTGTAAAACATTTACAAAATTAAAGTGTTAATTTATAATGGATTTTGTAAATACGAAAAAAGGAATAAATAAAATTATGCAGATTAAGATTTGTGAAGTCACACTTCTTTAGTTTTCATTATTTGGCAAACTGTCTAGAGTGCTTCTAATCACAAGGAATGTGAATAATAAAGATGTTGGGTAACACTATTTCTCTAAGTCCACTAAATATTTACTAATATTATGATAAGTATACTCTTTAATATTTAGAAACTTCAGAAAATACAGTGAATAAGATCCAGTATTCTGACCACCAGAAAGCAATCAGTTAACATTTTTATATATTATTAATTAATTTGTATATTAATTGTTTTCTATTTAAGGTATTTATCATATATGTGTATATATTCTGACTCCTGAAGGAATATTGTATTACTGAATTAATTACTTTTAAATTATACAGAGTCCAAGTATCAACTATACTTAGCAGAGATCTTTGCAGGTGCACAAAAATTACAAACTCTTCTTCCTCTCCCATTTAGTGTCATGTTTTTTAATTGTTTTACATTTTGTAACTGATTTAAAAATTTCCAAATGTCAACCTTTCATAACTGGAGCTCTCCATGGAAATAAGATGCATTGATGAGAAAGTTGGAGAGTTTTGCTTTCTATTCACAGTATAAAAAAAATCTGTAATTCTAAACTTTTTGGAGTAAAGCAAATATTTAGAAAGTCATAAAATATAAGAGCTCCAAGAGAATGGATAAGACCTAAGACTTCCTAGACAAAAGCATAGCTCTCTCAACAGTGCTCTTAGGTTCAAACTTTCCTCTTTGTCACTTGAGTAAAAGGTACCAAAGAATATTAAAATATAACTATGAGAAAAATCTCTTGGGAAGCTATTTAAGTATAGGAAGTTTTGTGTTCTTGTTTTGTCTTGTTGATACTAGGGATTGCATCCAGGACCTTGCACATGGTAGGTAGGATCTCACCACTGAGCTAAAATACCCAGCCCCTCAATGTGGAAATTTATGCAAATTTGGTAAAACCTTTAATCCCTGAGTAGGCCTTTACCTAGCACTGGAAATTTCATGTCGAAAGAAGCTGTCCTGAAATTCTTTTGGACAGTGCTATCAGTTTATAGTTTATACAATACTATAACACATTTTATATGGCATAATGCATTACAGAATATTAGGGTTTATATCTAAATGTCCCCTAAAGCGTCATGTGATCATAGGTAGGACCACTGAAAGTTAACTGAGTTACAGGGGCATTATAGATGACTTGATTTTAGGAGGTGATGCCTGGTGGGAAGAGGTGGGTCACTGTGGATGTGAACAGAAGGTTATGTTTCCCTTCACAACTCTTCCCTTAACGCTCTGCTTTTGGGCTTCCATTCTTCACCATGCCCTTATGCCATGCTGTCATCCCTTGGGACCAGCCAACATGAACCAAAATAAAACTTTCTCTCTTAATTTATAGGTGTCAGCTATTGTGTCTCAGCGATGAAAATGACTAAGACACAGTAAATACTTATGCTACATTATATTTACATTAATGCTATTATATTATTTATATCAGAAACTTGAGCCACAATAACAAGGAAGATATGGACACTGAAAAGAAATAGTGTATTTTTTTCATATTTTTCATGATGAGAGTTACACCAAGACTCACGGACTGACACAACCCATGGCAACTTTTCACTGAAGGATAGTAAATAACAAAGATAAATATAAACCCTTTATTTCCCACTGCAGCCCCAATTTTGGCCTGTTCTGCTACTTCAATTCTTAATTTTGGGGAGAGCCCTGGCTTTATGACTACAAACAGATTTATTTCATATACAAAGATCCGCATAACATAACAAAAGTCCGGGCCCTAATCTTCTTGCAAATTCATTCTTGGTTATGGAAATACCAGAGAATTGGGAGGGGAGTCCAAATTTTTATTTATAATTTATATAATGCCACAGACAAATTTCTCAGGCCGGGAATGCACACAAATTCATTGCCTTTACATTAGGTTGAAACTGATTGCCACGGAGTTCTTCAGGACTCTCACTTTTTCTTTGGAGGATCAGATTTCTGGAGTTCATCCTAACTGTAAAGTCTTAGTTGATAGTCCTGAAATCTGAGCCACACAAGCCTCTCAGTCAGGGTATATATTTATACTATTAGCATTACAAGGCTAACAATGCAGTAGAAGGCAGTGTAGAGCCGTGAAAAATGGTCAGTGAGTACCTCCAAGGTGTGCTTATGTTCGTGTGAGGCACACAAAGAAAGGTAGTGCACCCACCAAGGAAAGCAGCTAGGGCAGGCCATGTTGTCCGGAGCAGTGACTTGACTGTTCTCATTGGTGAGCAGAAGCATTGGGAGGAGGTGACCATGGCTTGTACAGCAACTGTAAACCAATGATCAAGGAAAGATTAATGGAGAACTGAAATACTAATCTCAAATCTCTTTCAATAACTAGAAAGTCTGCAAATACATGGGCCCAAGAGAAAGAGGAAGAATCACTCTGCATGGCTTATTCAACCTCATATCCTCGAACTCATTAGTGCAGCTGGTTTCTCTAGCAGACATCTGATAAGGTTGCTCAACTCAGTACCTCAGAGGGATTACGAAGAGAATGATATAACAGGAAATACTCAAATGACTAGCAGCTTTGGCTGTGCAACATCTAGTGCTGAATAGAAGCTCTGGCAAATTGAAAGATGTCCAAGAAGAGAATAATCTGTGACAGGTCCACTAAATAACTCTCTCACTCTCCACTGTTCACGTAGGTGAACTGCGTGCATGTGCACCCTCCTTAAGTTTAGGGTAAACAGTACTATTCTGACATATCTTTTACATACAGTAGGACATTGTCACTGACTTTGAATAAAGTACCTTTAATGGTTGATTTGGCTAAGAACAGCCAGCCAGAGTCAGGGTGACTTCAGATTTATATTCCTACATATCATCATATAGTACATTCTGGATTTCTGTAATTTCTTGGCTGTCAGGATACAGGAAAAAAAGAAAAGAATTAAAGAAAAAGTAGCAGTACCTAGCACTATGATTACACCATGCGTTACTGTTCAGAAACACCTGATGTTTAGGAATTTTCATGACATTCTGTTTCAGTTCATCTGGCTTTTGGCAAGGTATCGAACCAGCTCTCTAGGTGTTTTCAAAGTTTTCTCTTTGTCTTTTCATCCAACAGTTCAAATACAATGTGTTTAGGTATGATTTTCTGTATTCTACTTGGACTTCACTGAGATTCTTGAATCTATGGATTCTTTTTATAAAATTTGATAAATTTCCAATCACTATATTCTCCATTTTTCAGTTTTTTTTCAAACTCAGATTTTGAATATATTGATGTACTTGATAATCTCTGACTCTGTTCCTTTTTCTTGACTATTTTTATTTTTCCTTCATCATATGAGACTTCATTTTGATGATTCATCTGTTGTCATTTTTTAGCTCCTGTAATAAAATTTCATGTTTCAGTTATACTTTTCAATCCCAGTTTTTCATTTGTCTTTTATTATATTGAGATTTGTCTCACTGTTTTCATACTTTCATTGAATTCTTTAAAAAATTACTTCCTAGAGTCCTTAAATATTTTTAAAACCTTCATTAAAATATTTATCTACAAAGCTTACCATCTGGATCTACTCAGAGACATTGTGTACTTTTGCATTATTTCTGTAGTTTGGGATACACTTCCCTTGTAATAAGTCATAGACTATTTTGTTAAACACTGGACATTTTATGCATCCTATTGCAGCATCCCTGAGTTCTGATTATCCCAGAAGTGTTTGTTGTTGTTGTTGCTGTTAGTTTTTGTTTGTTTGCTTTATGATAAGTGTCTAAACTAATTCTATGGAGTTTCTTTCATACCAGGCAGTATCTGAAGTCTCTCTGTTCTGTTCAGCATTTATATTTTTAGCTTCAGTTTTAATTTATTCCTAGGAGTTAGTCCTCTGTCAGGGTAGTTTGCTGTTAAATACTTGGATTTTTATTGGCCATGTGTGTGAGGGCACCCTCTCCTTGCTGTGTGTGAGTTGTGAAACGCAATTACAGTTCAAGCACTTTGCAAGTCTGTTAAGCTTAACTTTCCATTGAGCCCATTCATCTCCCATATGCACCTGAATAGTGCTTCACATGTAGCCAGAGATATATGGGCAGCAAAAGCCCTCCCAACTTTCTGTGGAGTACGCCACATAGACTTCTAGACCAGAAGAGATATTTGGGGAGGTATTGAATTCTCCTACAGAACTAAGGTGAATAATGAGGGTAATGGAATAATATTATACTAAAAGGCCACAGACAAACATTGTTATTACATGGAGTTCAGTAGATGTTCTTAAATAAATGCTTTTCAATTTGTTGTCTGGTTTTGAACAATATCCAGACTGATGAAACAATTGTTTGTGACTTTGGTTTTATTTTTTATTGCTGATTGGAAGTAGGATTTTCTGAGCTCCTTCATTCATCATTCTAGAAATTCTATCTTTGGTTCATATTTATAAGACCTTATTTGAAGTAAAATCAGAAGTTCTGATTGGTGCATTAATTAGCAAGGTTCAAGTGATCTGAGAACACGTTCATCAACTCTTCTGAAACAGCATTTGTTGGGAAAACTCCAGAAAATAAGAGTGATAGTGGGTGTAGGTCCCCTAATGCCAATTGCATTATGGAGCAACACACAATAGCTATTCAGATATCAGACTCCAAGACAGAAATTCCAGATGTATTTGTGGAACACTGCTGTTATATGTTTGCCTTACTTTTTCATAAGGCTAGTTTTTTAGCATAGGTGATAGAAGCAGAATTATTCAGTTAGTCACAATGAACATTTTTAGGTCTCTTGACAGATGAAATTACATTGAGTTACAGAAGTGTTTCATTAGCTATATTTCCTACCAGTGAATCAGTAATGGAAACCTTTGCTTCAGTGGACACAAACCACGTCAGGCTGCTACAAAGGGGAAAGTACATGACACATCTGATAAGAATAAAAAGGCAGCTTTCAGTTTACATCCTTCAGTAATAAGGTGAAGGCCTGTGTACCTCTTGCTAGTTAGAAAGTATTTTTCTTTCACAACTATTCCATTTATGTCTTTAATCAGTGCTCTAGGTAATTTTCATTAATTTGCCATCATATTACATGAACTACAGTACATCCTTGTTTTGTAAATTTCTATATATAGAAAAATTAAGTTATTGATAACTTTGCTCATAATGACTATTATTTAAATATATCAGGGTGTAGAAAAAACAAGGACACAGAGACATTATCATGCTAAAATTTAAATATTTTTACTACAGCTATTTAAATTAATTTAGGTATTAATCAAAGTATAGTCATCAAATACCCATCAACTAAGAAATGGATAAAAGAGATGTGGTACTTTTATACAATGGAGTACTACTCAGCTATAAAGAAAGATAAATTGAAGGCTTTTATAGGTAAATGGATGCAACAAAAAACCATACTCGTAAGTGAAATAAATCAGACTCATATGCGTTAATATCGTATTGCCTCTCTCATGTAAGAAATTGGAAGAGTAAATAAGATCCAAAGGTATAATAGACATTGTGAAAGGGAAAGAAACTGCTCAAAAGGAAAAACTAACTGCGATGGGGGAAAGGAGAAAACAAAAAAAGGGGCAAAAATATATAGCTAAGATAACTGTTGTAGTCAGGGATTACATGGAGAACAACTACATACAGGACACAGGGTTTGTAATATTGTTTTATAACAGTCATCCAAAGTTAAACACAAGAAAGTGCAGGAAAATCTGTCCACTACACTAAGACCCAGGATATTTAACCGAGGGCCTGGATCACACAGCAATATCATGCAAGAGTCCCACTAGAGACCCAAAACACATGACAATGCCTCCCACAGTACCAGCTGGGAATCTAAGAGCCCACAATAAGGGCTCACGCCAGACTATTTACGGTTCTGTGCTGGGAAGGCAACAGGTCAGCAGTGGAACTAGAAAGTCTATGCCAGCAGGCTGAAGGAGCTGTGCAGTGTGTTGAGGGTTCTACGTAGGAGCCAAGAAGTCACACTCAAAAGAAGAAGCGGGGCTGCCCTGAAGAGCACCACAGCCATCCCCAACGGCGACGAGGTCCCACACTCCTCCAACGATGGAGAACAGTTGAGCACAGGTCAGGAAGCCCAGCGTGACCAGCTTCTCCAGCACACAGCCTCCCCTCCGGAGCCAGAAAGCGATGCACAGTATGAGGAGCGGAGCTCCCGCAACGTGAACCACAGCCACTCTCACCGATGAGGTCCCGAGCTCTTCTGATGATAATGGCCGAATCCATATTGGGGAAGCCAGCATGACAAGCACCTCCAGGAGAACCAGCGGCTCAAGCAGCAACTCTTGGAAGAACCCACAACGCCTCCTTCTTCTCCATGTCCCTATTTATGCTGGCAACTTTCTTCAGGTGGAGCATCTTTACTCAACACCAGCTGAATTAATTCAACTGGTGCTAAGTTGACCACCAGTTTGTAATCCATAACAATAACTGTACTAGTAATTCTATTAGTTCTTAGAAAGAAATTGTGAGTGCTTATATTGTTTGATCTGTTTTGCATGCATGTATCTTGTAATCTGAGCAACTATTTCAAAGATAATATCCAATATAGTGACCACTGTTAATTTCTTATCATCTTGTTTTGAAAGCCTATATCATCTTTATTGTTTTGTTTTGTTTTCATTGTTTTGTTTTCCTTTAATCTCTTTTTAAAAAGTATAGTCATCAGTATCTCTTTTTCTGGCAATTGCAAAATGAGAGAGATGGATAAATTACATTTACCTTATTACATGGCAATTAGCTTCTGGAAGAGATTGATTTGTACAAAATGTTGTAATACGTCCTTTAAGTATCTTTAAACAATTATCTTTTATTGCTACTGGAGCACTAAACCATAGCTTTTTTAATCTAGTAGGAATTTGTGACAGCTAATAATACATTTTTAGAAACATCATTTTAGCAATTAATCAATAATTTTCAATTGTAGCAAATATTAATAGCACAAAAACATTTTCTGTTACTACTTCAATACCAACTAATTTCAAGGTCTTAGCTTCCCAAATGGCTTTTATACATGTGCCAGTAACCTATGACTCTTCTATCTTTTTCCTTTTCTGTTATTATTTTTCTTACTGTAAATAAGTACAGTGTACATGTACAACATACGTCATAAATATTTCACATGCTTAGTTTTTCCAATGTTTTTATCCATGCTTGTAATTTATATTTTGAAATATTTTTCTAAAAAAATCTTTATTTTGAGTCATACATGGACATCTGCTTCCCCTTAGAATCAGAGGCCAAGTCAGTCTTTGGCTGGGCATTCATCACCCCTACTGACTACAGACAGAACATTTAAAACTCATCCAAGAACAGTATTTAGCTCATAAAAACAAAGCAGCTAAGAGTGTTAGGCATTTTTATTTGTGTCCATTTGTATTATTTTTAGCTTTTAAGTAGTATAAAAATTTTAAAGGAAGAAAATATGGCTATGAAAGCATGAAGATAATTATTTTACGTTAGTTTGTGATTCTTTCTTATTTTAGTGACATTTCTACTCAAAGATCTAATTACCCTTAAATTGCATAATGTATCTATTTTCTTTTCATGCCTATTCTGTTTTTTATTTTAAAGAGAAAAAAATAAAAACAATGATACAGAATTTCAAAGCAAGATAATGGAAATTAACAATGGTTAATATGTTGTGTATTGCTATCTTCAAATTAGTAGCTCAGATTACAAGTATAGACAAGCATAATTGATCAAACAATGTAAGCACTAACCATTTTTTTCTTGAACTAAAATAAATCAGTAGCATAACCCTCTTAGCTATCTTTTGGATATATGTATCTTTTTTTCTTTTCCCTTCCTTTACTCCTTTTACCCATCCCAGTTGTTCTTGCATTTAGAGTAGTTTCTTTCCCTTTCACAATATCTATATCTTATTTACTTTTTCATTTTCTTACACTAAGGAGACAGTATGATATTTACACATGAGAGTTTGATTTCTTTCACTTATGAATATGGTCTCAGGTTGCATCCATTTACCTATAAAAGCCTGGAGCTTATCCTTCTTTCTAGATAAGTAGTACTCTATTATATAAAAATATCATGTCTTTCTTATTCCTCATTTGATGGATATTCAGGTTCTTTTCAAGATTAGCTATTACAAATTGTGCTGCTATAAACTTGGGGGCAAATGTATTGGTGTGGTATGAAGTTTTTAATTCTTCTGAGAAAATACTCAGAAGAGTAATAACTGGGTTGAATGGGATCTCTAATTCTAGTTTGTTGTTGTTGTTGCTGTTTATTAGTTTGTTTGTTTTTAGACAGGGTTTCACTATGCAGTTCAAGTTAGCCTTGAACTCATTTTGTAGCCCAGGCTGTGCTTGAACTCTCAGCGGTCCTCCTACCTCAGCCTCCTGAGTGCTGGGATTACAGGCATGCCCCACCATGCCCATCTCTAATCCTAGCTTTTTGAGGCATCTCCATACTGATTTCCACAATGCTTGTACCAGTCTACACTCCCGCCAACAGTGGAGAAATGTTCCTTTTCCCCACAGCCCCATCAGCACTTATTATTGGTTGACTTCTTCATAATAGCCATTCTTTCTGGGGTGAGATGGAATCTCAATGTTGTTTTGATTTGCATTTCTCAAATGACCAATAATGTTGAACATTTTTTCATATATTTATTTGTCATTTGTTTTTGTTCATCTGAGAAGTCTGTATGCATCTCAGATACCCATTTTTGAATTGGGTCTTTGAATTTGGGGGACTTGATATTTTTCAATTATTTATATGTGCTAGAGATAAGTCCTTTGCCTGAGGGACAGTTGGCTAAAACTTTTTCCTACTCTATGTGTTGTCTTCTCACTCTGATGAGGATTTCATTTGATGTAAAATAATTTTTAATAGAATGAGATCCCAGTTGTTGATTCTTTGAAGTACTTCCTGTGCAGTTTGGTTTTTGTTCATGAACTCTCTACCTACCCCTGCGTCCTCTAGATTTCTACCTACATTCTCCTCCAGTAGATTTAGTGTTTCTGTTTTGATATTTAGATCTCTGATTCATTTCAACTTTAGTTTAGAGCATAGTGATAGACATGAGTCTTCCATATGTGAAAAGCCAATTTTTCCACACCATTTATTAAAAAGTATGTTTTTCTTCCAGTGGACATGTTCTGCCCCTTTTTCAAAAATAAGGTGACTAAGTGCATTGTAGTTATTTCTAACTCTTCTAATGTGTTCCATTGATTCTCTGGTTTTTGTTTTGTTTTGTTTTGTTTTCTTTTGTTTTTTGTTTTTCATTTTTTGATTTTTTGCCAGTACTTGTTGATTTTATCACAGTAGCCTTGTAGTATAATTTCAAGTCAGGGACTGTGATGCCTCCTGTTTTGCCTCTGGTGCCCAGGATTGCCTTTGCTATTCTAGGTCCCTTCTGTTTTCAAATGAATTTTAGGAATGTTTTCTCTAGATCTGTGAGATATGCTGTTGGTATTTTGATCAGGATTACATTAAATCTGTATAACCGTTCTGGGAGTGTGATGGATTGATAACTGGTGGTCAGTTTGTAATAGCCAGGTGAACTGAATCAGCATGGTCCTGCGTGTGGATGGCCACCTGAGAATTGTTACCAAGATAAAAGAGAGAACTGCAGAGAAAGAGGTAGTATTGTTGTCTCTATATAGTGTGGTTGATTCTCCTGTTGTCATTGGTTCTCCTGGAGGAGCTTGTTGAGTTTCTTTGCTGATATAAACATCACTTTTCTCATCGTCAGAGGAGCTCAGGACCCTGTTGTTGCTGAGAATGGTCATGGTTCACTTTGGGGGAACTCTGGTCTTCACATTGAGCATCACTTCCTGGCTCTGGAGGGGAAGATGGCATGCTGCTCAATCTCCAGGAGAAACTTGTCAAGCTGGCTTCCTGATATGCACTTAGCAGTTCTCATCATTGGAGAAGCTCAGGACCTCAGTGTCATTAAGGATGGCTGTGGTAATTTTCAGGGGAGCCCAGGTCCTTACTTGAATGTTGCTTCCTGGCTCCAGTGCAGATCCCTTTGCCTACTGGCACAGATCCTTCATCACACTGGCACAGACTTTCTAGCTTCCACTGCTGACCTTGGGACCTTCCCAGCACAGATCCATGAAATATACTTGCATGATTCATTGTTGTGGGCTCTAGGACACCAGTTGGACATGGTGGGGGCACTGTCATGGGCTCTAGGTCTTCAGCAGGACTCATGCAGGATATTGCCGTGGGATCCAGGCCTTTAGCTGGATTCTCTAGGTCTTTAGTTTGTGGACAGATCTCCTGCACTTTCTTTGTATTTGACTCCTTGGGTGACCATTATAAATAACACTATAAATTGTGTGTCCTTTATTGTCTTGTACACCTTGCAAACCCTGACTACAAAGAATATAGCCATTTTCACAATGTTGGTCCTTCTTATCCATGAGAAAGGGATATCTTTCTATTTTCTGATATCAATCTCTTTTTTGAGAGTGCTGTAATTTTCGAGGTATAGATCTTTTATTGCCTTTGTTAGGTTGATTCCTAAGTATTTCAATTTTTTTGGATGCTATTGTGAAGAGTGTGGCTTCCCTAATTTCTCACTCAGTGAGTTTGCTGTTTGTGTATAGGAAAGCTATTGATTTATGAGAGTTGACTCTGTATCCAGCTATGCTACTGAGTTTGCTTATCAAATCTGAAAGTCTTTTGGTGGAATTTTTGGGGCTTTTCTATGTAGAGTATCATGTCATCTATGAATAGTGATAGTTTAATTTATTCCTTTCCTACATTTATTCCTTTTATTTCTCTTTCTTGTTTATTCACTCTGGCTAATGTTTCCAGAACTAGATTGAATAGAAGTGGTAATGGTATAATTCCTTGTCTTGTTCCTGATTTTAGAATGAAAGATTTCAATTTTTGTCCATTTAGTATGATTTTGGTTCTTGGTTTGTCACAGATGGTTTTTATCAGATTGAGGTAAAGACTATTTCGATTTTCTGTAGGGTTTTTATCATGAATGGGTGTTGGACTTTATCAGAAGTTTTTTCTGTGTCTATTGAGGTGATCATGTGATTTTTTGTCTTTGGCTCTGTCGATATGGTGTATTTGGTTTATTGATTTGCATATGTGGAATGATCCCTGCATTCCTTGGATGAATTCCACTTGGCCATGGTGTATAATCTTCTTGATGCCTGTTTGCTAGTATCTTATTGAGGATTTTTGTATCTTATGCTCTTTAGGGAGATTGTCCTATAGTTCTCTTTTCATTTGAGTTTTTCTCTAGTTTTGCTATCAGCATAGTACTTGCATCCAGGAATGTTTTATAGAGAATTGCTTCCCTTTCAATTTCATTAAAGAATTCATTAAATAAATCTTCTCTAAATTTCTTGTAGAATTCAACTGTGAATCCATTATGACCTGGACTTTTCTTTGTTGGTAAGTTTTAATCACATTTCAATTTTATTAACTGATATTGGGTTATTCGAAATTTTTATATCTTATTGATTCAGTTTTGGTAATTGATATGTTTCCAGGAATCTGTCCATTTCTTCTGTGTTTTCTATCCTATGTGAGTAAAGATTTTTGAGACAGGTATTTATGATCTTCTGCATTTCCACAGAGTCTGTAGTGATTTCATCCTTCTCATTCCTCATTGCAAGAAATTGAGTTTTCTCTTTCCTTTTTTGATAAGGATGGCTAGATTTTATCAGCTTTATTTATTCTTTCAAAGAACAAACTCTTTGATCCATTAATTATTTGTATTGTTTTATTGGTCTCAATTGTGTTAATTTTTACTCTGATCTTAATAATTTCCTCCTTTGCATGAGCTTTGGGTTTGACTTGATTTTTTTTCCTAGAAGTTCAAGGTGTAGCATTATTTGTGCTCCTTCTCTTTTCCTGATGTGAGAATTCATTACTGTAAATTTCCCTCTTAGGACTGCTTTCATTGTGTCCCACAGGTTTTGGTAAGTTTTATTTGCAGTTTCATCAGATTGTAGATATTGTTCAATTTCTTCTTTGATTTTGTCTGTGACCCATTGGTTGGTCAGGCTGTTTATGGAGTTTTTCCAGTTTCTTTTGCCTATAATTTCCAATTTTATTGCACTATGGTCAGATAATACACATGGGACAATTTCTATTCCTTTGCATTTACTTACACGTGTTCTATGGGCTAGTATTTAGTCTATTTTATAGAACATCCCATGTGCATCCAAGAATGTGTATTCTTATGTTGTTGGGTGGAACACTCTGTAAAAGTCTACTAAGTCTATTTGTTCACAAGTTTGATTCAGTTCTGTTATCTTTGCTGATTTTTTGTCTAGTTGATCTATCTATCTCTTTGTGTCAATGGGTTATTAAAGACCCTTGTTACAATTGTGATATTGCTTATTTGATTTTTCATATCTACTAATATTTGTCTTTTATAATTGAATACTCCTATATTTGGTTATTTCTTCCTCTTGAATTTTTCCCCTAACAAGCATGTAGTGACTTTCTTTATCTCTTTTGATCATTCTTGGCTTGAAGTTCACATAGGTTACAAACAGAATAGCTACCCCTGAATTTTTCAGAGTTCCTGTTGCACAAAGTATTGTTTTCCATTCTTTGATTTTTAGTCTATGAATTTCTTTTTGAGTTAGATGTGTTTCTTGTGTACAGTATATTG
>RJWM01010618.1:0-62951 GCA_004363535.1 Dasyprocta punctata
TGTTCCCCCGGCCGACTCCCTTCTTCCCATGAAGCGGAGGTTGCGAGAACTTGAGTTTCTCAGGTAGAACACGCAGCAGGAAGAGCTGACTGCAAGACCCAGATATTTCCAACAGCTTGACCACTGTCTACCCTAGGATAAGCCGGCTGGCCTCTGTTTATCCAACCCTAAAATAAGTGGGATATGCTTAACAAGCAGCCTCAAAATGTTTGAGGTCTCTGAGTCATCTAATTTGTTTTTCACTATGTAGTTCAGGCTGGCCTGGAACTCACTATGTAGCTGCTATGGTTTGTGTCTCAACATCCCCTCAAAGCCTCACGTAGTCAGAGATTTTTAGGAGGTGGCTGAATCTAGAGTGTGCTGTTGATACGTAGTGCAATGCTGGGATTAAGGGGGTTCTGAGATTAAGGGCGGGTGATTGCTGGATTAGCCCACTGATTGGATTGGCACTACCCTAATCCTGGGAGACTGTATACAAAATAAGGCTTGTGAAAGAGACTTGTGTCTCGCTCATTGCTTTTGCTGTCTTCCACCACCATGAACAGTTGCCCCTCTGCCATGTGCTGTTCTGCCTTGGAGCCAGCAGATTAGGGACTGAAACCTCTACAAATTGTGAGCTAAATAAATCTTACTTTCTTTTAACTTTGGGCATCGGTATTTTGTCTCAGCAGTGAAAGAAAAGTAACTTAAGACAGAACCCGAGGCTGGCATTGAACTAGCAGCAATTCTCCTGCCTCAACCTCCTGAGTACTGGTATTACAAGTGTATACTGCCACAATTCTAATACCATCTGGTCCATCTAATCCTTAACCTTACAAAGAACATGTACAGCACATTGTAGCCTCATCATCCCCATCACTGGTTGCCTATGCAGAGGGGTAAGGGATTGATTGAAAGGAGACCCAAGGGAATGTTCTGTGTCTATGGAATTGTTCTGTGTTCTCCCACAGGTCCTGTTTACATGGAGTAAACCACACATCCAAATTCTCTAAACTGTACACTCAATCCACAAGTAGCTTACCATATACCCATAGTGTTGATCAAAGAGCTATCTGCTCTTATCCAAGGATTTGTATTGTCATACATGAAAGTAGTAAACTATCTAATGCATTCAAGAATTACACTGTAGCAATGTCACATCCAAGGTGTGCCATTGCTAGGAAGGTAGGTACACAGGTGTATAGAGCCAAGGCGAAGTGAAGTTGCTTTAGCTTGGGCCCTTGGCTGGACACAAGTTCAGAGATGTGGATGAGAGTGATGAAGAATGTCCAGTATTTTCTTACGTTTATCCTTTGCGTGGTTTTGTTCAAGAGCCACCTTGTTTACATTCTATGCATTTAACTCCATGTTTTTTATTGAGTGTCTCCAATGTTGTAGAATCTATGCTAAACAGCTAAACTTCCTCGTTAAATCCCTTGATATATCAGCACCAGAAAACTCCCTGAATTTATATGACTTCCACGTTTTATGAAAAGGAGCTTGCATTTTTCAAGAGCTTTTTAAAAAAGATTGATAATAAAAAATATTTATGGCAAAATTAAAGTAAATAAAGTTCTCAATCACGGAAAACCTCTGCAATCCTTGGTTTAAAACCCCTTCTCTTGCCTTTGAAATGCATTTCCTCACTGGACTGAAATCGGGGGCCATGGCTACACTCTTTTGATCATTCCACGGGTACCACAGTGGCTGGGTTCTCTAACTCTGCTCACCAGAGTGTGAATTCCTTTTCATCTTTCCCTGAAGAGGAACTACTCTGCTTTCTCTTCTTAGACAAGGAAAATCACATGACAGATCCTGCTTCCTTCTTCCAAAGAAGGAAGCCCTGGTGCCAAATGTGTGGTCCAATCGGAGCTTTTCTGTGTAGAAAGAAGAGTTGTCTCTGCACTTTCGCCTCTGGTCTCTCCCTAATCTTGATCTCTCTTTATGAGATGCAAAGTCATTGTTATTTTACTTTTGGTTAGTTCTTTAGGAAGTTTGGTTTCTATATCCCAACTACCAGTTATGAAGTTAGGCCAAATATGAGCAGATACATGAATCAATTACATCTACAATTTATATCTCTGATCTAGTAAGCTCTTTCACTTATGACCTTTTAAATACTCCCTATCAGAGGGTGTTTCTGAGAGTTACTTGTCTAGATGTGATGTCTCGCCTCGGGTATGGGCATCTCGATGTGGCTATCTTCGTGTAGCCTAAATTTAAATATACTTAATCTGGGATATTTGAAACCCTTCCCAGCAGGAAACTGGACAAACCAACATCCCTACTGTGAGACCTCCTTTCCCTCCCTCTGACACCATTCCCTGCCCGCCCTTCCAGGAAACAGGATATAGCTGAAGAAGTACAGGATTTAGAGTTAGACAATAAGGAGCTCAATTCCAGCTCGGCCTTTTGTAGCTGCCCAACTTAACAAGGACCAATTTCTTTGACCCTTTGCTTTCTTACCCAGGAGGAAATAATAAGTACACTACTTGATGGGATAGTTTAAGGATTAAATGATAACTGTGTGCGAAACACAGAGCATAATTCCAGCACAGAACCAGCACTCAGTCATTTTTAGTTGAATGGTGGGAGAGATGGGTGGTTGAATGGATGGAGGATGGAGGTAATGATTGGCTGGAGGATGGATAGATAAACAGATGAATTGAAGACTCGATGGATAAGTGGATGGATAGAAATATGAGGGATGGATAGATAGATGAATGGATAGATGAATGGTGGATGGTTGAGGGTGGATGAATAAGTGGATAGATGATAGATGGATAATGGGTGGATGGATGGATGGATGATAGTTGAATACAGTATGAGACTACACCTCCAGATGAAGCAATGGCATGCATTAATGTTGAAGGTGTCTACTACCTGTACTTGCTTGTCACATATGGGATTGTGTAATACTCCCTTTTCTCACCTTCCATCCTACTGGTGACAAGGCTGTGACTACATGTGTGCATGCATTCACACACACACACACACACACACAGGGTGAGGTTACTATTCTGCTTCCCAGACAGTGTCCTATCCTGTCCTGGGGTTGTCCAAGTGTAGACAGCATTCTTTACATCTCAGAGCCACACAACCCAAAGGATGACTAGGAAGAAGTAGAAGCATCAGAGAGAGGGCTCTCATCCAAAAGAGAAGTGATTTTTATCAACTCATTCCTAAACTAAAATTTTTGTGTCAGAGGAAAGTATGTAGGAGATTGTGATGCTTACTGAAATTTGTGTTCTACACCACTGACGTTTTTCTTTCCTGAAAAACAACCAGAATTTGAATGTAATTCGGAAGTTCACATTATAGATGTCCTGTTCAGTGCTGGTCTTCCCCTGCACAAGGAGCGAACAGGGCTTTCTACTGCGATGTGACAATTCTGGAGCCTTTCATATATATTGTGAGGCTCTTTTGTCCTTGTCCCTTAGTCATGGGACAGGGGGGAAGTTTGTCAAAGGAGGAAGATTAAAATGTACAAAAATGGCCACAGAAAAAGGGACCCGCTGTTCATAGGGAAGAGGCTTCTGATCACCAGTTTGTCCGGAAGTTCTTGCTTCCTGTCCAAGCCATGGTGCTGGGACAAACAGTCACTCCCAGTGTGCCAGGGCCTGAGACAAAGGACACAGCAAGGGCTGCAGGATGCCCTGTGTGGGAGCCAGCACTGGCTGTGAGGCCCGTGGTCACCCAGGGTCTGTGAAGTGTGGCCAAGGTGCCAGCAAATTGGAACCACCAGGGTCTGCACTGGGCATCCCTGCAGCCAACGTACTGATCCCAGGATGCAAGGCTGCTGGGCCAAGCAGACTGGAATCAAAATACGTGTATGGCCAAAGAAGCAAAAGGTATCCAGCCAGCAAGGGCAGGTCAGCAACAGGGGACAGTGCTCAGCCGTGGCCAGCAGAGTTGTGCGTTCAACATCGAAGGAGGAGCTGAAGGGGAGGAAGAAAGAGGAGTAAGAGAAGGAGCAAAAGTAGAGAAGAGGGAGGAGGAACAGCAGAGGGAAGAGGAGGGAAGAAAGGGAGGAGAAAGAGCATCATTATCTTTGGGATAGAGAGAAATGGGTCTTCAAAGTGGCAGAATTAATTCAGTCTGCAAAGGTGAATGATGCAGTAACAAAGAGACTTCTTGCAGCTGCGCCAGCGACAGGGCGAAGAGATAAAACTCAGTATTGGCTTGGTCACCAAGCTCTGCCTTAAATCCTTTCTTTGCATTTTATTTCCAGAATGTCCCTCTCTTTTGTCCTCATCTTTTAGCCCCATTTCAATGCTAAGCAAGTTGAGACCCGGCAAAGTCAAGGTGCTTGGATTCTTTGGCTCACAGTTTTCCATTTCCTTAGGGAAGGATTCAGGATTTAATGCCAGAGTTCCCAACCCAAGTCTCTGCACATGACCAATACCTCAAAACGAGGCAGGGATTGAAGCAAGGGAGGATCTGAGACCCACAGGGTCCCATGAAGAAAGGAAGACTGGGAAGCACAGGCCCAGGGGCGATGCAGCGAAAGTCCAAGGTGAGGAACCAGGTGAAGTCAGGGGATGGACTGAGGGTACTTGGCGAAAGCAACATGCATACGCAATCCTTTATATAAAACGGCATGGTGTTACATATTACCTATGCACATCCTCCCCATACTTCAAATAAATTATAAGTAATACCTTCCATATAAAGGAAGATATTGCACACACATGTACAAAAAAAAAAAAAAAAGAACAACCCAAAAAGTAACTCAGCAAACCTCCTAACTGTGGTCAATGAAAGAAGCTGTATGTGGGAAGGCATGGACTGCATGATTCCACGTAGAAGAGATGTGCAGAATTTGCAAGTCATGGAGACAGAGATTGGCAGTTGCCAGGGACCAGGGCAGGGGACAAATGGGGAGTAACTGCCCTGCCATAAGGAGTTCTCATTGCCGGTGGTCCAAATGTTCTGGAACTGCCCAGAGGCGATGATTGGAGGACACTGTGTACACAGCAAATCACCTTAGAATTGTTCACTTTAAACTAGATAGATTTATGTCATATGAACTGCACCTGAAGTACAGAAAAAAAAATAATGAAGTAATGAAAATGTGCTAGTTGCTGCCTATCTCTTTGCATTCTGATCTTCCTGCATATCTGTTGGGGGTTTTACCTCAACACACAAAGGTTATTTAGTGCATTTATTTGTTGGTTGATTTCTACTAGGGATCAAAACCAGGCGTGTTCTACCACTGAGGGACATCCTCAGCTCTTTTTATTTTGTATTTTGAGACAGGGCCTCCCTGAGTTTCCCAGGCTGGACTTGAACTTGCAATCGCTCCATCTAAGCCTCCCTCAGTGCTGGGCTTGCAGGCATGTGCCACCACACTCAGTTGTTCTTTGGTTTTTGTTGCTGCTGGCTTGGTGACATGACTGCCAAGGCTTGATGGGGACAAGCGCAAATCCCTGGCCTTCTAAGCAGAAGGCAAGCAAAAACAGGACAAGGTTTGCAAAGGGGAAGTAGAGATGTGATCAGCCTGGGGTCCAAGAAAGACCTGCAGCCGTGGTTCTGAGAGACAGCGAGGGAGGAGGAGCAGGTGGGGCAGAAGGAAAGCTCGGAACAGAGGAGCAGAGCACACGACCCACACCCAGGCCAGGGAGCAGATGCCTTTCTCTCTCTCTCCTGTCACCAGCTTTGCCAGAGCTCCAATGTTTACACAGCTTGCCTGGCGAGCGCCTTGGCACTGAGGCCCTTGCTGGATGGGGAGAAAGGGTCCTGCTGGGCCTCAGAGAGCAGCCTGGGGCCCCTGCTCCTGTCCGCCCACCATCCTTCCATTTCTGGCTGGATGCGGCTGAGCCAGAGCCAGCACAGGGCAGGAAAGACCCGGGGATGTTGGCCAAAGCCTCCGCTATCTTGGCCGGAATGCGACATTCATTCCCAATGGGGCCCCGGTCCTGGCGTGGCAGTTGCCTGGCCTTTGTTTTCTCTGGGGATGTGTGCTGTTTTAGCCCTGGCTTGGCAATGCCTCCACTCTTCCACAAAAGAACCAAGCCTGCTTCGTGCCTGGGGTTCTGGCGAGCACCTTCTCATCGGGGCCTCCTTGGTGTCTTCAGTGAGAATCTGCTTGGCAGAGGTTGGCACCCATCCGTCAAAGAATGACACGGCAGAAAGGGGACATGAGAAGGTGCAGAAAAAAGACCCACAGGGAAGGGAATCGGAAAGCGCTGGGCTGGGAACAGGTGCCAGGGACCCAGCCCACCCTGGGTTGATTTAGAGATGGCAGTGTTGGGAGGAGAGAACACTCTGAGATCAAGTTTGCAAGGATGCTGTGCCGCTCACTGGATGTGTGATCTTGGGAAAGCTATTGGACTTTAATGTGCCTCCCTTTCTTCATCTGCAAAGTGGGTATAACAGTCATGTCCTGGCTATGAGTTAGATAACTTTAAAGTACTTGGGAGCACTGTGGCCCACAGCAAAGAGCTCAGTAAATATTAGCTGTTCACTAAAGGCCTCTCCTGCCTCTCAGGACTTCAGGGCCAAAGGTGGAGAAGGAGGCTGTTAGATCATCCCCAGGAGTCCACAAGTGGGAGGCTCCAAGATAGTGGGATTTTAGGAAGGTTTCCAACTGGTCCCTGCAGATGGGGCGTCTCCCAGTAAGCCCTTGACTGCCGCCCACTTTGAGGTCAGCCTTGGTGTCCTAATGGGGTGGAGCTGCACGGGGGATCTTTGTGCTCATACTCAAGGCAGCTGCCTATCCGAGGGACTCGAGAAGCCACCAGGTCCTACATACTGTCACACCTACAAGGCTCGGGACCTGAACCAGGCATAGCTGGAGGACAGAGCCATGTGGCAGGACCTGCGCGGTCATAGAAGATACCAGGCTTGCAAAGTCCCTCTGCGCTGAATGTCCTGCCGAGGCGGTCTTGGGATGTTTATGGTTTCTGCACGCAAAGCCCCACACTTTGCACTGGGGCCTGGACGTTGGGTGGCTAGTTGCTCCTGCACACTGACACACTCCTCCAAGGTCACCACCGTCCAAGTGTGTGCAGGGGCATGTGCGCGTGCACGCGTGTGGTGCATCCTAAGTTGCTATGTGTAAGGAGAGAGGCCTGTGAGCACCCTCTGCTTAACCGAAGCCGGGCTGGTTAGGAGCGGTCTCCAAACTGGCCCGTCCAGCCCCGCAGACCCAGCCAAGCCCCTCAGCGCGGCAGGGTGTGGGACAGAAAGGGGCGCGGGCTGAGCTGACTCAGGAAAATTTCCCTGCACACCGCGCGGTGGTGATTTTTCTCTGCCTTGCTTCTGCGCCTCTCGCAGATGATGTATGAATTGCCTTATTTACCTTTTCCCTCCAAACCTTCTCCTTTATTATTTTTATTAATGTCATGCCAACCCCCCGAAAAAGTGTTTCTTTTGCAAAAAAAAAGGGGGAAAAAAGAAAGAAAATACCCTGCCCCCCACACACACACCTCAATCGCATAGCAGAGAGAACATTTCTTTTTTTTTTTAGAATAGTAGTATTCGAGCTTGTGTTTTGTGTGTGCCACACAGTGAGGATGAGACCGAGAGGGGAGGGGAGAGAGATTAAAATGGAATCACTTACAGGAGAGTCCAAATTCTGAGGATAAATCATAACAAGTTTAGATCTTTATTTCAAAAAAGGGCAGATTACCCAGGCAAGTTTTATCATCTTTGTTGACAAGAAAATTATTGCTACATTTAACACATTTTAATCTGAAAAATAAAGAAGATACAGAATGCATTTAGAGCCAGGGTAGGGAGCCAGGGCAGTGCTATGTGTGCATATTAGGGTCTGACAGCTTGGTCCTAGCACCTGCTATGCTGTTGCTGCTGATGCTGCCAGTGTGTGTGTGTGTGTGTGTGTGTGCGTGTGCCCACACGCGCGCGTGTGTATGTGTGTACACATACTTGCCAGTGATTGTGTATTCAGCACTTTGCATTCAGCGGGCCATGGAGAGTCTGTAAACCTCCCTATGGGACGACTGTGTCCTGATTTACAGAGGGTGAAACTGAGGCTAACACAGACTCCATAAACCTGCCCAAGGTCTCATGGCTGCCAGCTCTGCCAGACAGATCCACTCAGCCTCAGCACTCCCGGGCACCAGTTCCAAACCTCCTCTTTGGCTTGTGTGTGTGAACATGAGCCACCTTGATTAGCTGTGGCAAAATAGCCACAGATTGACACTTCACTAGGCTGCTGATCTGCTAGAAACACAGCATCTCAGGGGACA
Source organism: Dasyprocta punctata (assembly GCA_004363535.1). Classification (NCBI taxonomy): domain Eukaryota; kingdom Metazoa; phylum Chordata; class Mammalia; order Rodentia; family Dasyproctidae; genus Dasyprocta; species Dasyprocta punctata. The sequence goes on from RJWM01010618.1 coordinate 8,193, forward strand.
AAGAGATTTAAAATGTGATGCTCCTACCCTGTCACCCAAAGCAGATTTCTTCTCCAATTTCTCCTGTTTGAATTTCTTCTTGCTTATTACCTGTGATAGGGAACTCACTACCTGCCTCTTGCATAGCTGCACAGTTCTTTGAATGAGACCATTTTGACCCAGAAAGATAGGACTCTCCTCTCTACCCTGGGGTCTTGTCTCCAGTGTAAATTGTCCCAGCTTCCTGGATTCTCCAGTCTGAAGGCAGAGAACATCTTGATCTGTCATTTATTTCTCCTTCAAGCCAATTCCAGGCCATTTGCCATGATTTAAGGTACTGTTCTATGGTTGAAGGAAGCAAAACCTTACAGCGTTGCACCTTTGCACTCAACCTCTGGGGCTTGGGGGTCCATTCCAGGGCCAGCATTCCACAGGATAAGTATGATCAAGGACCTTGCAGTGGAGGGCAGCATGGCCTTCAGAACCTGGAGCCATCTCCCGGTGTCCAGTTCCTCCTCTGAACCTGCTCCCTCCTGGAAAAGCATCGCTTCTGCCTGGCCCTGAGGGCCTCTTTAAAGACCCTGGGAAGATGAGGGTGCGATGTTTATAACAACAATGATTTAATGGCTCCCAGATCATCTATATTTGAAGTTGAGGAAAATAATGGTAAAAACATCGTAAAGAAGCAGACATGCCCAAGTCAGGTTTTGTGGCAGGAAAGAATGTGGGTTTGCTGGTATTGATTTTATTCTCCCAGCTGATGAGGATGGATGGCTGTGTGTTCCCAGGATGGTCTCACACAGCCCAGGGCCGACGTGTCACCACACCTTTGAACCTGCATGCTTCTGGGGGTTGCATATAGAATGCAACTGGAAGGGGCGATGTCCGGTCCATAGGTGCTGACTTCTCCCTAAGCTACGGTGACCTCAGGGGTGCATCTGTCCTGGCAGTGCCTTTTCACCCACCTCGGTGCACACAGAGGACCCCGGAGGGACAGTGTGCAGCATCACAGGTGACCCTCACCCACGGGTCCACATGCTACAGCTCAGCTCACAGCCCTGGCTCCAGTTATCCAGAGCTCACAGTTCACCTCAACCACAGCTTAGCCACGCAGCACTTTGTAACCAATAGGATAGGGTCTGGGGTTTGGAGTCCTGATTATGAACCTTGCCTCTGCAACTCACTAGCTGTGTGCGGCCCAGGGTTTGTCATGAAACCTCCCTAAGGGTTCCAATGAGAGGGGGAGCGGAGCTGTCCTTAGGACTTGAGGTCACATAGCTACTAATTTCCTGAGCTACTCCTGGAGCAGAGTAGATCCCCTAGGAAAGGGTGCTGTTTGGGAAGTTTCCATGGGGTGAAAAGTCAGTGCACAAAAAAGAATCTAGCAAAGTGCTGTGGGCAGTGTGTAGGGACATGAATCTCAGTTTTATTTTTAACCTGGGATCCCAGTGAGTTACTTAGCTTCCCTGGGCCTCAGTCTCCTAATCTGTAAAGTAGGGATGATCAGAGGAACATCTGCTACCTGGGCTTGCTGCAGAGATTAGATGGGATAAACTGCTGCAGGTGCTTGGTTGAGACCTGGAGTGCAGCAGGATACCTTCTACTTATTCCACCTGATATTGCCACGGCCAACCCAGCGCAAGCTGCCCCTCCTCGGGGCAAGCTGCAACCCAGTCCTTTCTCTCGTGCATGTGAAAACCTCAGTCTTTCTCAGCACAGAATGTCTCCCAGGCAAGTAAAAACACAACAATAAATCCTCATCAAATAAAAGAATGGAATCAATAAAAAGAACACCTTCCTCTCCGCCCCTCACCACAAAAGTAGAGCATCTGATATTTGTTCTTGATGTCTATTTTAACCCACCTTCCCCTACATTTTGCTAAGTTTAATTTCTGAAATGTTGAACAGTTGTTTTCAGATAAATCACAGTCGAGCTTTGTGGCCCAGTTCATAAGACTTTTCATTGCATGCGGGGAGAAGAAAGCTCTTCCAGCTTGTTGGAGAACAGCGAATGTGTTCGCATTGTCTATTCATAGTGGTGTCACTGAGGAGGGACCTCAAATGCGAAGCTTGTCAGACTTCTTATTACCTATCATTCAAATTCTAAAATGGATTGCTATTCGGTCTTTTTTTTGGCGGGGCGGGGAGTGGTTTGCAGGTATAGTTTTATGAGTAATAGCTTCGTGAAGATGAACTTGCCTAAAAATAATATCAAAGTAGTTATAGCATGGGTGCAAATACAGCATATACAAAGTGTTTCAAAAGAGGGCCTCAATGAATTCCTGGTTGGTTGAGAATTAAAGGGCATATTAGCTTGCTACCCAGTCTGGTTTTCTTGAGCATTTTTCTGCAATGGTACTGGCATTACCATTTTCTTCTAGCAGAACGACTGAAATTTCAGGCTCTAGTGGTAGAAAAATCTGGGTATGAAACTACGATCTGTAACTCCTCTAGATAGTCCCCATCCACCCCTCCAGAGTCAATCTCCATCTATGCAATTCTTTGTTCTAGGAGGTTGTCACAGGTGGTCTGCATACACCAAGGAGGGCAATGTTTTCTGCGTGTTGGTTGGATTTGGCCAATGCAGGCCACCATAGGGGGCTGGCAATCAGATAAGAAGAGGGTGGTTTGGGTGATTTATTCTTCTTGTTTTCTTCTTAACATGACCTGGGTTTGCAGTAGCTATTTTCCTTTGTTTGAGCCCTTTCCCTCACCTAGGACAGTCTGGGTTCTGAGTGAATGATTCCTTCATTAACCCCACCCCATCACTGTACCTCATGGAGCTTGAGAGATTCTCAGGCAGGCTGTGAAGCTCTTGTGCTGATAACTCCACCTCCCCAAGCCTCAGTTCCCACATTTGAAGTTGGCCATGGAAGGAGTTCATACCTCATTTGGATGTGGGGATCAAAGGATACAACACAGTGGATGTTGTGGCCTGGCTCAAAGCACATGCTCAGTAAAAGGCATCACCATCTTCATGGTCATGGCCAGTTAGATTTCCAGAATACTGGATTTAGCCCCAGTCATTCCTGAGCATTGTCTGCAATGATGATTCCTGCCATTTGTCAAATAGTTCCAACTCTCCTCCCCTCAGAGAGGAGATAAGTACTTCCTGCCTCTTTGCCCTTGGGTGTGGCCATGTGAACTTCCTTAGCCAGTAAGACGTGAGTGGAAGTCATATCTACCCCTTCCCAGAGGAAGCTCTGAGAGTCCATGTGTGATTCTCACCACATCCCTCCCCAGCCTGTGGCGATCGTAGAAACTCAAGCAGAGATGGAGGCTTCATCAGCTGACATCTCGGGGTGACAATGAGCACAGCTCTTTGACAACCTATGCTGCACAGGCTGAGTTGTTTTTGTTAAGCTGTCACCTCATTTGTCTGAGTGAAGGCAAATGAGGAGCAGAGAGGTGAAGGTCTCACTGCCCCTGACACCCAGCTCTGAACACCCTTACCTTCGCCTTTCCTCGACTATGGCACTGGGAGGCGGAGCACCTGGGACCTGGCATCTGAGAAGCATTGGAGGAAGGCATGGAGCAGGGCCTTGCATTGTGACCATTGAGGGACATGTCAGGGCCCTCTTTCCACAACGTTCCTGAGTGAATAACTTTCATCACCTATTTGATTTTAGGGATGCTTAAAAAGAACATCAACTTTGACCCACCTTTTGCCCATGGCAAAGAAGAAAAGCTGCCAGATGCTAGAAGCAAATGTAAACATACACTGTGCAAAAATTTCATATAAAAACAGGTAAGGTAGGCACTATTACTCCAGTCTACAAATTGGGGACTCAGGCTCACAGAAGTTAAGGAAATATGCTGAGGTCTGAGAGCTAATAATGGGCATAGTGATAATAATTAACATAACTCATGATTACTTTAGTTGGCCTTTGCCAAGTGCTTGCTTTCTATCAGGTACTCCTAATCTGTGGAATGAGGCCTCTGTGATAAACTTATGAAAGGTGATGGAAATCTTAACTACCACCATCTGATGGATGGCAAACTGGGTGAAGCCCTGCTTTGATTTTCCAAGATCTTCTTCACTGTGCAGTATATGAATTGAATCCACTCCAGAACAAAGGAAGAGAGATCTTCTAAAAGCCTCCTGACCATGTTCTCATCCTCATCTTAGAGCAGCTAACTCCCTCCACTTGTTTTATTGTCCTGTTTTCCATAAAATATTCCTTAAACACAATTTTCCATTACTGATAAAGGTTGGAGATTGCTGAGCCAGAGGTGCTTTGCTGAATGAAATCTTCCAGTATTCTATGGATGGAAAGTCCAGTTTCCTTTGTTCATGGCCATGAAACACCTCACCTTTCCTTGACTGTCTGTTCTGACATTGGTAGATTCTTGCTGGGTCTTCATTTGTTGGTCTACACTATAAATTTTAAAACCACTAAGGCCTGATTTCTGATCTCAGTCCTTCATTCTGTCCCTAAGTGGATCAGATTTTCTCTGTTCAATGAAAATCACAAATACCAGCCATTTGTTTCAGGTTCTGGTCTGGATTCGCCAGATGGTACTGATGGGGAAACATCTAGAGATAAAGGGTTGCCCAATCCTAAGAGCCATAGGGGCCAGTGGTTAGCCACACACTTGGCCACTGTGTTCTTTCACTTAATTACATACTTTTCTAACTCAGGTTGCTTACCCGGGGGCCCCTGAAAGCACGTATACTGTAAGCAATTTAAACCACAAATAAAGGTCAGATAAGTGACCATGCCAAATCCAGTGTCTCCAAGACTCTAATGCAGGGCTTTGGATGCACTGTACATTTAGTCTTTGAAAAGAAAGTCAGGATGCTGAAGATCCATCGTAGCAAAGACTCAAGGGCAGGTCTTTTTTTTTTTTTTTTTCCTTTTAACAGAACCCACATATCTGCTTCTAATGTCTGGGAACTCCAAAGAACTTTCCCCAGAGCATCAAAGGTCACCACCCATTACCCCCTCAAGGCCAGCATCATATACTTGGAGCTGTATTAGCCCTTACTCGATGTCAGACCCCCTGTTAGACTTCACTGAAATCAGTTTATTTCAATCTTCCAACAGCACTATAAGTAGCTTACAATGTCCCCATTTGACTGATGAGGAAATAGAGACTTAAAGAAGTTAGATTTTTTTTTAATCAAGTGTCAACTCGCTCAGAAGATACACCCAGAAATGTGCTTGACTAAATGTCTTAGCCCTCAAGTGAATCATGTTGACAATTGTGTCTATCTGGTTTCTAACTACTTCCTCTCTAGCTCATCCCCTGCTTCCTGGATGTGATGGGCTAAGCAGCTTTTCTCTACCGCACCCTTCTGCTGTGATGCTTCTGCCTTGGAGTCAGCAGACCAGGGACTGAATCCTCTGAAACAGTGAGCTAAAATAAACGTTTTCTCTTTAAGTTGCATGTGTTGGGCATTTTTGTCTCAGCCACAGAAAAAATATAGGGTGCGATAATAATATTATCAATAACATTTCTAATGTCTTAGATATATTCTATTCTCCAAGTCTTTTCACACCCACTATTTTGGTTGATCCTCTAAATCCTCTGTAACACTCACTACAATCCTCGCTTTGTACATGAAGACCAAAGAGATTCAGTGACTTATCCCAGGCCACAAAGCACAGACTGACTATAGAGATGGTCCCCATTTAATGACCCAAGTTTCAGTCCTGCGATTAGGTCCTTAAGTGAATTGGTTGCTGAACAAGGAACTACACATAGCACATACAATATTCAGAACAAAGAAACCATCAAAGGAAATTCCAACTTGATGATTTTTCTTTTATCTGCATAACCCTTACATGTCGTACTACAATATATAACAGAACATAAAGCTATAGTATTATACTGTAGTGTAATCAGCGAAAACTACAGTAACATACTATAGAAGAAGCCAATCGAAGGTCGTGCTGCCACTCGCATTCCCAAATTGTAAGTCTAAATGCAGGTCTCAAGTCTGAGTTGTGGGTCATAAACCTGAGGAGTTGTTAAGCAAGCAGGTTGTTAAATGAGGAATATCAGTACTGAGTCTGTTACACAGAACTCATGAGTCCCAGAAATAGCCATGTGACCTCCTCAGAGACATCAAAGACAGAGGAACTTTGGTGCAATGGGATATAAAGCACCCTGGACTCTAAAGTCAGAGTGGCAGCTCTGCCTTATCTAAACTGGATGCCTTGGGGTGTCTGCCCCAGACTACATGCCCGAGGAGAGCTGAGAGTCCCTGTCTTAGCACAGAAGTGTGTCCTGCTATCCCTGTCCCTCCCAGAGGACCTTTGAAGCCACCTGGCTCAGTATCTCTCCCTCCCTATCTGCTGCAGTACAAACCCAGGTCCTTATCTCTCGTCATCATTAACCATCCCCTGGCCTTTGGGAACCAGACGGGACTATAACCCGGGTGGCCTGGCAGAAATCCAAGCCTGGCAATGCTGCTCTCAAATACCCAAATTTCCTGCCTGTGGTTTGTGCTGCTGTAATTGGGCTGCTTCACACTTCCTGTCCTAACCCATGGGCTGGCGTGACACTGTGTTCCTCCAGGACTGGGCTCACGGGGCAGGTAGCCACTGTGGTCCTGTGACCCGCAGACACGTGGGAAGAGCAATCAAGGTTCTGGATCCTTCTGACCGCTCAGTCTTTCGATGCGGCTCTCCTGGCTAGGCTGTGCAGGCTGAGTGTACAGAGGGGGTGCTGAAACCACCTTGTACAAAGACCTGTGGGGTGAGAGAGGTACAAAGAGGTGCAGACACACTGCAAAGAACGGAGTCTCTTTGGGGCACTGATGTGCCTAGATAAACCCTGGGCCAACAGCTGTTGACTCCTGTGACGTCCGCTACTGCCAGCCACTCATGGCTTCGATTTGACTTCACCTCACATGTAGGGTAATCATATGACTTAATTCTGAACAAGCCGCACTCCTGACTCCAGCCCTTCGATGCCTTCGATCGCACCAAGAAGTCAGAGTGAAGTCCTCTCTACATCGAAGGGACCTTGCAGTGTTCAGTCCAAGAGCTTTGGGCACCTGCACTTTCCACGTGCCCTGCTGGACTTCTCCAATCTCACCCGGACCACACAAAGGGCTCTGATGACCTTTCCACAACTCCCACCCTATGTATGCTCTTCTCTCTGTCTCTGGCTCACATGCTCTTAAGACTGGAGAAATTGCTACAGATGGCTGCTCTTATTCCCTCCTGTCTGGTTCGTATCCCCCTAAAAGGTGGGCAGTTTGAGAGAAAAACACAGTTGCCAGCACAGTAGAGCACAAAAGAGTCCTGGTTTTGGCGCCAATCAGATCTGGAGTGAGTTAAGACACTGTCCTGGGAAGGTTGGGGGCAAGTATATCTACTTGGCACACCAGGCATCCCCTGATGTGACAGCCATTTCTGCTTCTGCTGGATCTTGCTATTAGAGTCACCTGCTGAACTCCTTCCAGATCCTGACTATGTCCCTGGGAATCAGGTCTTCTTATCAGCATCGTATTTTAGACAATAAACTGAGGCTCAGAGCATTTGAGAGACTTACCCATGGTCATTATGTTGGTAGCCTGGGAGCCTGGCCCCTGTGAGATCGCGCCTAACCACTCAAGTTTACTTTTCTCTAAGGTTCAGTGCAATAATGAATTAAAGCGAGAACTCATGGGAAGTGGGGAGACAAGCAACACAGCCTACTAGGAAAAAAAAAAAAAACACCTTGGTGCTCAAGTCTCTGGGAGTCTCAAACCCAAGCAGGCACTTCTTCCATTTAAGTTCAGTTAATAAAATCATAAAATATCATTGAGTCTTAATGGGACCCCATGGGGGTTAATTACATGGTGGAGAATTGTCCTCCAGCTCAACCACTGTTGGTTTAATAGATGTACCTTCGGTGAAAAATACATAGCACATTGATCTTTCAAAAGGAAAAGTAAAGATCCTCCAAATGCAAATGAGGAAAGGGAAAAGTCTGCACTCAGCGTTTAGCTCCCCATTAATCCTCAGGACACTTTTCCTACAGAATCTCTGGGTTCTTCCTATTGTGGGCTCCGGAATTCCAGGGCTCAAGGCTGCCAGCGAGAGCAGTTTCCCAGCCACTCTGAACAAGAGCCTCCTCCCTCCTTCTTTCCGGTTTCCCCTCCCACACACACACACAAAACAATTTTCCCACCCTGTGCAAATGCCCAGCATCAAAAACAGAACCCGTGCTGCCACTGGCTGTTCTTTCCACTGCAAGAACCTCCAACGAGCTTGTGTCTCTGAGACTCCCTTTCCCCAGCTATAAGCTAGGGATGATACCACTGATTTCAGTAGGACAGCTCAGTTCAAGTAAATACTGGATAAAGCCTAACATGAGCTACTGGGTTTTGTGGCTATGTGGAAAAGACTCCATACTATTCAGCTTAGTAAATATGTCCTTATCTCAAGGTCCTATATGATAGATGTTAATTGTATCTTCATATTCCAGAAACTAACACAGGGCTCCAGGTAAATAAAGATGAATAAGATGTAGTCACTGCTTTGAAGGAGCTCAACTTCAGTTGGGGAAATGGACTGAGATTGAAGTCATTTCAGCCCCAAACCTTGAAGCCTCCATTGAAGCAGTGTTATTTGGTCTCTTCAGGGAAGGTCTGAGCTTCCTTGGGGTAGAAGAAGCCACGCTGCTCTTTCTATACCAGCCCTCCTATATAAGCAGTGACTGCAGCGCTGTGGTGACTTCTTACCTAGGAAAGGAACAAGCCTGCAAATGCTGGAGCCCTATTTCCCCTGCGATGCTAAAGGAGAACGGTAGCACGTAACTCTGCACGCACACATGGAAGGGAAGAGCTACGAAGAAAGAAAGATGTAACCCCCGAAGCAGTTCAATAGACATAGTGATGCTCCCTGTGCCTGGCATAGGGCAGGGGCATCAACAGGCATCTAGATTTTGTCCCTGTCCTTTGGGAGCTGAGAGTCAAGCCAGTGCAACTGCACACACAATTCACATATCTGAAGGCCAAGCTGAGTGTGTGCTGTGAGCATGGTCCCAGCCAAGTGGTCTGGGAGCAATGCCTGTGATTAAATCAAAGAGGCTTCTTGGATTGAGATCAGTCCAGCGATGGCTGCTTGCTGAAGCTTTGGGCAAAAGTCACTTAATATAGCTGAATGTTGGAAGGCTGAATTTGATTAAGGTTCTAAATGCTCAGAGCTCCTTGGAGATACTTGTTTCATAAATACCACCCAGCTAGAGAACTCAGAGTGGCAACACATCCCTGTGAGCGCCACGTTTAGATTCCAGCGTTCCATCAAGGAGACCTGACATCTGCCTGAAAATCTTCTCCAGTCCAGTGAGAAAGACAGAGCGGTAGATAAAGAATTTTGAGGGTTTATTGAATTATAATGGCATTGGGGTCATCATAAAAATACTATACCCAAGAGTTTTTTCTTTGGGGATCTAATTGATTTTCTTATTTTCTTGAGCTTTTCCTGATCCATCGGTCAACACTGTTTGATGAAGATACTGTTAAGATATGAGAACACAGGACTTGCTGTGTTGCAAAGTCATAGTGGCATCTTTTTGACTCAGTCACCTCTACTTCCAGGCATACTGTTTTAAGAGAAATTCCCCCTGGTAGCTAAGGAGAGATGACACTTCGGAGGCCTCATCCTTACAGTGAGTAGAAGGAATTCTCTCTCCGGGAACAGGGAGACTACAGTGCATTTTCTGTGTGCTAGACCGGACACTATAGGGCACGATGTTGATTCTTTGAAAGTTTTATGAGAACTTTCACATACATTACTGATTTCAATTTTCACACCAGTGTATAAGCATGAGTTTATTCATCCATTCTAAGATATTTACTACTGAGCACTCACTGTTACCAGCCAATTACTTTGGTGGGTGATAGAATTTAATCAGTGACTAAGGAAAACTGGCCATCCTGACAGTTTAGTGAGGAAGATGGAAGGGTGTAATTGTCCCTGGGTATCTGTGCGAGATCGGTTTCCAGATCCCCATGATATCCAAACCTGCAGATGCTCAAGTTCCTTATATAAAATGATATAGTATTTGCATATAACCGACGTACATCCTCCAGTCTACTCAAAAGCATCTCTAACTGACGTATGTAGAACAACGTAAAAGCTATGTAACTGGTGATCACATTATATTGTTTAGGGAGTGATGTCCAGCATAGACGCAGAATTTTTCCACAATGTTTTGTAACCACAGCTTACTGAATGGAAGGTTGGGGAGCCACCTAGATACAGAGTGCAGACTGTAAACAAGGAATCAGAAAGCTAGATAAGGTGATCCTTGAAGCACATGACAAAAGAGAGATGCAGAGAGCTAAACAAATATGAAAAGCTCCATTTCACAGAAGGAAAGACCGAAGCACACAGGATTTAAATAAATAAGTGCAAGGTCATATGTCACGCATACCATCATCCAGCAGGGTCAGTGAACTAACACAGTCCCACAGAAAGGAATTCATTAATACAGCAGCAACCTAAGTAAAATGATTAGTTTTTTAACTTTGAGGAGATTTGAAGTCTGCTATGGTTTCTTTTCAGTCTCTTGAAAACATATGTGTGCTAATACAGGTATATTAATGTGCTTATACTACTTTTTAAATGATGGACGGATGCTGTGGTCACCAAGCTGAAAAATCTGGCACATTTGTGCACACACCTACCTGGAGATTCCAGAACTCCCCCAGGGACTCTAGCTGACTCCGGCTTTGTGGGGGAGCAGCTCCTGGCACCCAGCTGTGACCATCAGAATCCCTAGAAGCTTTTCCTCCTTGATAAACACCCTGATCCCTGCTCAGATCAGTTTCAATGGGCGAGCAAGAAACCTGGAAAGAGATCTAACCGACTTAACCCTTCCGAAGGGGAACTTAATTTGCTGCATTAGCTGGGGGCCATGCAATAGCTTCTTGCTCGGATTTCTTGCTCCACTCTGACCCATCTCTGATCAGGATTATACTTTCCTCTTGGATTGGACTTGGATGCCTGCTTTTTAGATAGGGATTTATTGGAAACCACCAAATGAACGTTATCTAGCCCTTAGCCTGTTACAATTATTCCTGTCCGGTCAGCCAAGGGAGAGCTCAGTCACAGATCCCAAAGGTTCAAGCTGGCTGTCCAACATTCAACCAGGATTCGGGAGTTTCCAGGACCAGCAGGAGAAGGAGAGCAGTTCGCCCTTCACGTCTCCCCTGAGATTACACTGGGTATGAGCAGCACAATGGCCAGTTCCACTGGATGCTTTAGTTTTGCTTTGTTTTGAATCCTGGTTTCCTCGATAGCTAAGTGTCGACAGGTACTTCTTTGGAGAAGCACACTATTTCCCATTCACTGAATATAGAAATCATTCAGTTATCATCCAGAAAGAAAAAAAAATAAGTCATTACTTTCTTTCCCCCAAATCTTTATCCCATTGGATATGGGAATTAGATAAGATTAAGTTCTTAGGCAACATCAACTTATGGGGTGGACAGATTCTGTGCTGTTTAACTGTGTCAGGACAACATTTATATCTGCTTAAACAGAAGACAATGTGGTCAGCACACACAGAGAGAGAGCTGCGTGAGGTTTGCTTTAAGTAGAGCAGCATTAGGTTACTTTAAGGTGACAATTTCTAAATGAGAGCAAAACTGTGTAATAAGATTTAAAAAATTGGACCCATTCTTAGTTCACCAGCTCCCCAGCCAGTGACAAAATATGCCATTAGTGGCCACAGCACGATTCTGAAAATATACCTTCCTTACGATTTAACGCTTTTTTTTTTCCCTGTGAGCTAAAAATTACAAAGCCCCGGATTTCATCGCTCTTGCAATCTATTCTTTTCCCCTGACTTCCTGTTTTCATGAAATTTTAATCAGGCACTTAAAATAAATAGCTATGCAGAGCTTCTCTGCCTCCCCCAATACCCAGGATGGATGTTTTGGGTAAAGTGATAGTCCAGAGACCTTGAGAACAGTGAATCCCATTCTGAGTTGGCAAGACAACAGAAATTCAAACATGACTCTGTCCATGGCGGCACATTGGAGGGGACAGAGTGGCCCTGGAGGACTGAAGACGTAGTATGCTGGATTTCTAAAATGATTTTTCTTCTTCCAAATATTAACAGCAACTTGATCAACTTGAAATGAAAATAAGATAAGATGCAACTAAATTATTTCAGGAGAAAGAAAAATAAAAAAGAATGAACTACAGTAAACTTTTGAAATCCTGTTAAAGAAGAGAAAATAATCACTTAATGTAAGTTGCTACTTTTCATTGCTAATGGTGTTCAACGATGGATACCAGAATCCCTTTGTTTAAAACCAACCAAGACTTTGTTTTCTATTTTCTCATGGAATGTTTGTATCTACAGATGACATTATAGAAAGGTTTAATATTTGGGACATAAAATCATTATATTCATGGGTGAATGTCCTTCCTAGTAATAACTTCAAGCTTCATGGACCAAGACAGAGGTGAGAGCGTTAGAGAGAGAATATAGTTACTCACATTCATACTCTGGATGGCAAAGCCCTAGAAGCTTGGAAAGAAGATTCTTGGAGAAATCAACTTCCGTGCCATAAACTGCCAAGCTTCTGTGTGAGAGTAGGTAAACACCAAAAACATTTCACTTAATAAAAATAAAATGGAATGATGTGAGAGTTAGCATCCTCTAATCCCTACGAACCTTCGCGAACTTTCTGTCCTTTTTGCCTCTGATGTGCGTGAATTCATACTAACTGCGGATTCTGACAAAGGACCAAAGATGTCCTGCCCAGGTATGCATCTCCCTCACTCTGGAGGCCCAGTGCCCGATTGTAAACACTAGGAGAGACAGGTCTTCTAAGTCAGCAGTGGGCTGGCAAACGTTTTATGATGGGCTTCCCCAGACAGAACAAATAAAAATGTTGACAGAAAGCCCTAATTTGTAGCATTCACCTATTTCTGTGGTGCAAATACTACCACTGTCATCAACTGCAAGCAACTGTGACATTACTAAATGTGGATCAGAGAGATGTACAGTAGCATCTATGATGTGACAGTAGATAATATAATAGATGCAAACATCAAGCACGTATATAATAGTTTAGCATCAAATAGAAAATTTTAAGTACATATGACATTTTAAAAAGTAGAATTTATTTGATTATAAGTTTATGCGGTTTAATTTTTAATGATTGTTTTGCATAACAACTCAGAAAATTCCTAAACATTTGACAGTAGCCTCTTGTGAGCCAGTACAAACTAATTCCAACACATCAGGCTATAAGGGAACCTGCCCTCAGAGCGCCATTCACTTGGAAATGGTTGTGTGACATTCTGTGGTTTAGCAAACTTGGCTGTTTCCAAGGATACATCATATTTCGGGATTTTGTACTAGTTTGTCCCCTCCGCTGCCCAAATTACAGCTGACCACCAAACATCAGTGATCTCTAGTTGTTGTTGTTGTTGTTATGTTTATTTTTATTTTTATATATGGTTTCATTTCTTTCACTGTCTCCAAAAATAGCTGTAAGCTGGTTGTCTTATCTTGTTTAACTGATAAATATAAATAATCTCAAGAAGAGAAAAATCAAATCCCTATCCCAGCGAAGTCATTCAGCTTTATGCAGTCTCAGGTCAGAAGACATTGAGAATGTTTCCCTTCCTGCAGGCCCAGAAGATAAAGTTCCACTAGGGGAAAAAGGCAGACCAAAGGTCTACCAGGTTCCTTTCCTAATGACAACACTTGGTGCCCTCACAGAACAGGAGTTGTGGGATACTTCAACCTTGGCAGGGCTTCCATCATTTGGTTACAGTCCTTAAGGCCACTTCACAAAGAGGCGTGGGGGAGGGGTTGGAGCTGTAAAGTACAACCTGTTGTCAAGGCATTTGCAACAGCCACACGAGAAGGCCTCTTGGTAAGATGGCGCCTGCCATGTGTTGGTTCGAGACCAACAGAGAAGGAGTGAGCCTAGAAACAAAAATCAAATTTGAAGATTCAGTTCAAGTTGCCAAGGCTCTCATGTTCCAGCAGTTTTCTCTGCCTGCTTAAACTCCACAGCCATGCCCAATTCCAAACTCCCAGCAGCCTTTTCCCTCTTCTCCTGGCAGTCTCACTAAGCAGCGCTACAGTTTTCTGGAATGGCACTCATGGAGAAGACAAGCCAAGCGCTTGCATTTGGATGCATCTCGCTCCTGTAACCACCCACACTATCAACAGACACTGTCCCAGTGGCTGGGAAATCATCCTGCTCTTGGCAAAAACTTTGCCACTTGGGTAGGAACTGAGCAAGATCATCCAAGCCAAGCAAAACTGAGCAAAGCAGGGCTCTCTGTACCGAACTCCAGATTCAGCATGAAGGATCTTGGCAGAGCTACAGCTGGGCTAGGCCCTGGCTAATGTCACAACCATATCTCAAATAACCCATTCTCTTAATAAAACACAGTTTGACTTAAAGCTTTGAGATATCAATTTGAAGGGAGGAAAAAAAAAAAAAAACCGAGAGGAGCCAGTGGAGAACCTCCTAGTATATTAGTGCTCTTATTGAATGCATATGCGTGTGTGCATTTCTGACAGAATAATCCAAAACTCTGAAATTGAAATTGGCTGTCTTTGGCTTCTTTATTTACAATCACTAACTACTCAGGGGTTCTCAGAAATGCAGTGATTTCTTGGAGCTGGTTGCCTGCAATAACGTGCCTTCCCTTCAGCCCCATCTAGGCAGTTAGCTGATGGCCCGGTGCAGGATTTCCCTGCGTTTGCATATTTATAGGGTCTCCTCCAGCTTCGCTGAACAGCGCTTGGTGCCAGAAGAAGGAAATCAAGCTGTCAGGGGTTTCTATTTTTGTTCTTACCTATAGTCTTAGTAAGCCAACCCAAGTTCTTCTTCTAGCTGAGAATAAAGCTACTCTAGGACTCAATTGCTGTATCAGGGGCATCCCAAGGCACAGCAGCAGCTGAGTGATGGACTGGATACACTGATAGAATAAGAGGTTCGCACTCCACTGGGAGTCCCATCCTTCAGTTCTTGCTTCCCTTGGGTAAAAACAGAGAGGAGGTTTACCTTGGACTTGCATGGATTCATCAGTCTCCATCCCCGTCTAGCTGGAAGCTGGAAAACTGCTTAACCATTCCAAGCCCATTTCCTTATGTTTCAGTAAACAAACTAGCAGACAATGGATGAAGGAAAGAAAGAAATTCTTCAGTGGGAAAAGTCAAGTCAAGGGTAGTTAGAACTCTATGTACCATTTTAGCAACTCCCCGTGAGTTCATAATTATTCCAAAATAAATGTTTTTAAAAGGACCATTAATAATAATAACAATAATAAATTTAGAAATATCTCAGAGGGTGTTTTTGGAAAGGTTAAATGGAATAATATATGTATAAGTGTCTAGCAGGTGGTTGACATTTAAAGAATGTTGATTGAACGCGTAGATGAGAGTAGAGATACTAAAAACTCGTAAATGGTATTTTAACTTAATCTCTGACAAGGGATGACTCATGCTATGTTTATCAAGCATCAGGAGACAATTTTCCTTTTAAAGAGTTAGAACAAATATAAGGGGTCTTCACTGGTGGCTTCAAGAGGTGCCCAATGAAGTGAGTTATTAATGTTATGCATTTACGATATATCCAATCTTGAAGACATTCCAAAACATTTTCTTTTAAAGTTCTATTTTGCCTTTACCTTGCCTGGAGACATACATCAAAATTCCCATTTGTCCTATGGGGAAATAGACAAAAAGCTAAGTGAGCTTTCTGAGATCTCACAAGTACTCCAATGGGCCAGGGAGCTGACTATATCTGCAATTAACCAGAGCCTATTCCACTGGGTTGACTCATCTCGCCAAGGCCTAAAGGACAAAGCCTTCAAATACAAAGCTCCGAAGGTACTTCAGGAAACAGATGTGGATACACATTTAGTATCCCCAAATGTTTGAGGATAGATCACATTTTCAATTTTGCCACATTTTAAAATATTTCCCCACCTGTCATCAAATATTTTGAGGATAGAGCCCAAGTCTGAATAGGATATTCATGTATGCTCCATACACATGTTACGCACGTAAGTTGCAGGTGATTTTAAATGGCATTGTCTAGTGCACCTGTGTTTTGACCAAAACATCACGTGAGGTCAGTAGCGTTTTTCCCTTACGGTATCCATCAGTATACAGAAAGTTTCAGATTTTGGACCATTTCCGATTTCAGGTAGTCAAAATGGTATGGTCAACTTGCTTTGAGAAGCATTTTAGCCACCTTTCAACAAAACACATTTAAGTACCTTTGGAAAAATGTATATAGAGTACACTAAATGAGCAGCTCAGGATTAAATACTTAAGGATGCCATGAGCTTTAAAAAGAGTGTTTTCCTCTGTATACATAAACATGAATGACTATGTGAATTGATGTCACAAAAAATGGATGCAAACAAAAAGATTCAAATGTTAATAAGAATTTTTCTAATTATTGAGAAAATGCCTGAGCTATGATTATTTTCATCTTTGATTTCCTGAATTTTGTAAACTTTCTCTGATGTATTACTTTTATGACAAAGTAAATTAATGATTAATTGTGGTTTATCATCTTCTTTCTAAATTAGTTATGACTGGCTCTTTGTGTAATTAGGATCCTGCAGAAACTAAGACCACAGAGAGAAATGGCGATTGATTACCCTTGGGCCACTTTCCTGCGGCCAAAAAGGTCGCTTCAATCTGCCAAGCTTGTGTCTGTTAAGGAGACAGCACTAGGGCAGAAATGCCTCAAAAGAAGGGAAGAAGAGACAGTGGGGGACTTTCCCTGCCAGTAAGATTTTCAGTGAGGACACAACATCCCAAGCTCTAATTTCCTAAAACCCCCACTTCTGTGAGTGTTTGGGGTTTCCATGGGGTGAAGTAGGAACACTGAATACTGTAGCTTAAAGGCAAGTGCCAACTGAGGTGTCTTAATTTTATTGCCGTGGAGCTTTTATAGTCATAGCATGGCCTGAGCATTTCTCAAGGGTGACATCTAGGTCTCCCCAACTACAAAGAATTAAATAAACAGCAGAGGAAGGACTCAGGGTGAGACAGCCTGTAGTCTCCATAATTTTTCTTTCAAAAAGGGTCCTCGGAAGCCTTTCCTAAGTCAGGACTCTGTGGTCTGTGCAGCACAAAGAAACAGGCACAGAGGGATGTCGGAGGTAGGATGTCCTCTCTTACCTACAAGTGTTCTCTGCCCTAGAACAGGGTCTGGGTGGGCGTGGTGCCAACAGAGTACCTGTGAGAAGGGTGGCCCCATATTGGGTCACTGCATAAAACACAAGTTGCCCATTTCAATGTGAATTTCAGATAAACATGAGAAATTGTTACTATACATCAATCCCAATATTGCATGGGAGTAGGTCCCAATGTTGCATGGCCTTTGCTTATAATAAAATTATATTGGTTCTTTACCTAAAGTATGAGCTGAGCTGGGCTCCTTGTAATTTGGTTACATCTGACAAACTAGCAACACCTGGCCTTCCAGCTATTTGGGAGAAGTGTGCAGTGGAAACAGACCTGATGTGGTTTGAGAACAGCCAAAAGAAGGGGGTGGATGACACAAAGGAAGCCCACCCTGCCAGGTTCTCATCCCCCATACATGTAGCACCACTGGCCCACCTGGGACAAAGCTTGTGAACAAGTAACAGTGTTGGTCCTTGAGAAGGAGCTTGGTGAGACTTGCACTAAATACAGGAGAGAAAACAGAAACAACTGTGCAGTGGTTGAGAAGTCATGGATTTGAGGGGTAGCTTATTTCAGCTCAAATCACTAAATTCCACAAATTTTCAATTGCAAGTAGCCAAATCAAGTTTTCAAAGAGAACTTCAATTTATCTGGCCTCTATAAACTCAGAATTTAACTAGTAAGAAAGGGTTGAACATGTAGCCTAGTCAGAGCCTTAGGAGAAGTCCCTTCCCCATGCTCTTTTGAGCTTTTAATAAAAGTTGAATAGTAATAGTATGAAAGTCGGTGGTCCCTGTCTGGTGTGGTAATAGAGAAGGTACACGATGAACTTGGTGTGTACGTGTGTGTGTACGCGCACATGTGCGCAGCATGAGGCCCAGAGGATGAACAAAAATAACACAAAAGAATCACTTAATACCCCCAGATGTTTTTGAAGAAGCACATGGATCTTGTCTGGCCATCCCCAAGTGACCAGCATGGCCATGTGATCAGTACCAGCTTTACACAGTTAAAATAAAGAAAACAAATACCCAAATATCCAGTATCATTGCTGTGAGCTGGCCTGTGGGTCTTCACCGACATCTGAACTGCTTCACATAACCTCCTGGCCTCTAAAAATAGATATTCTGTGTACATATAATTTTTATAAGATGACTAATACAGGAATGCCCTTTGGGATAACTTAGTGTCTTCGTTTCTCTCTTTTCTCTCTATATTTATCTATGTCTTCACTGGCCTCTTTGTATAAAAGTGAGACTGTAGCCATGGACTAAGAACATTAGCCAGGAAATTATTTATCTATTCTTTAAAGGACTATATTTCTATCAACAGGAAAGACTTTTTTTAAAGAAGAACAGAGCAATGGTCTGAATTTTGTGTCTCCAAAGATCACTTTTCCCAACCAATAGCCAGTGAGAGGGGGCGTCTCAACACCTGGTTGCTTCTTTGATACAAAATGAAGTAAAAAATAGAACTGCAAGATGATCCCCAGAAATTCTTACATTAAAGATTGGTGCCTTAAATCCCAAAAAGAAGGACAGTGTCATCACCCACAACCACGAAAATGTAAGTTTGAAACTTACTCTTGTCCTCTGTAAATTTGAACAAGACAGTCAGGGAGAGAAAGAGTGAGGACAATTGGAAAAGAGTTTGACATCCATTCATGTTCCTTTCATCATCTATTAAGAACATAACCTGATCTTTTGTCAGGAGTTGAGGATTCCAGAAATGGAGCAAGATCTCCTGAGGGGACAGGTAAAAGGGATCCATTCTTTACTTTCTGTCACCTTTATTTTAACGTCAGCAGCCTGTGTGCCACCACCTGGGTGACTTAACTCTGATCACGGGGATGTGCGTGCCCTCATGAAATAACAGTCTCTCTTCTGTTGTTTAAAACAATAACAGTTTAAGCTCTGTGCATGAGATTGGGTCACCAAAACCCGTGGAGGAGAGAAAGCAGGGTCAGGAAGACCTGAGACATCAAACTCTCTGAGACCCACAGTTTCCTCTCAGCGCTCCTGACGCTTCCCTGTCACCCAAACTGTGAGCTTGTCTTACAAGAGCTCTCTGACTCCAGCTGTATTTTAACTACAGTCCTTTGAGGAGAGCGATCAGAATCCACTTGGAGAGGTGACTGACTCTAAGTGGGCTCTTCAGAGGTATGGCTTGGGAGCAAGCAGTGAGATTTTATTTCTAACCTCTGAAGTTGAGACGGAGTTTATTTTACTCCTTCTAATAAAAACAGAGCTCCTGAGTAATTTATTATTTTTTCTTTTAGTAAAAATATTTATGTTTAGGTGCTATGCACACATCTAATTCTACTTTTCCCTGTGTGTCCTTTTGCTCACTTCCTTACCATGTAGTTGTGAGCTTGTGAACAAAAAACTTAGGCTAGCTACATGTCTGAGTTTAGGAGAGCAAATGACTGCCAAAGTGTCTGAGAGCTTCCCTGGAATGTAATGTCATGAAGCCAAACAAATACCTGAAACAAGCTTCAATGCTTTCTGCTCAACCACATTTACCCCCAGACCTATGATTTACAGAAGACTGCCATTGCATCTACCTTAAGGCCTGGTGACAGCTGCCAACCACCTGCTTTGCAGGGTATTTCCTGTAAAGGGTCCAGACCCACACACACACACACACACAAAATCTAGGGCATTTGGAAAAAAACATCCATCCTTTGAGCCAGGTTCCTCCCTGGACTGTGTGAACCAGTCTCCTAATCTTTAGATCTCAATTTTAATTTCCTCATTTCTTGGGGATGATGACAAGAACAATGACAAAAATATCACCTTCTTTTACCAGCTGGCCTTGGAGACTACATGAACTGTTCACCTGGAACTTCCATGCTTGCTTCTAAATCTGGTTCAGAGACCTTGTCACAGTGTTTCTTCAGCTGTGCCTTTTAGATCAGCCAGGGAAATTAAGGCTCTGCACTTCCAACCAGGAACCCCCAAATCTTAAGGGCCTTGAGCACTGAAAGTTTTCTGAGCCTTTATACTACTTTTCTCATGCAAGTCTGCAGGGCCAGGGGCAGTGGTCCTATCTACACTGTGGAGATTCTCAGTGACTTTGGCAGTTGGCAATATCATCTTTTTTGTGTGCCTTATGAGTTCACCAGAGATAAAAAAGAGAACTTAGACAATTTCATCTTAACTCTTAAGCCCTGATCCCCCCAATCACACTAGTTTCTTCTGCTTTCATTTTATTGGTCACAGCAAGCTATAGGACCATGGTGGGTGGTCAAGAGATGTACAGAGACATCTTTAAATCCAAGAAGGGAAGAAGAGCTGGAACTATTAGAAAGTATTAATATCATTTATCACATATTTCTATATAATGTGCATTATTCATGAAGGACCGCAGACAGCATTAAGCACTGCTTCTTTCCTTCAGCGATAGCTATATGGGATCTCCATTAAGCAAAGGTAGAGTTACACGTTCATTATCTGCACACATGCCTCTCTCCCAGTGCTGGTGATATTTCCCGAACAGGGATTGTGTTCAATTCACTTTGGGTTCTACATTTAAGGTAGATGATAGGAGCTCAATAAATACTAGGTAGATAGATTCATATGTAGACAGATAAATAGAAGATCTATAGATGGTAGAAAAAAATGATAAATGAAGAAAAGCCCTTTAAGTTATGGGACTTCGTGGTGCTAGTGCTATTCTCAGGACCATGTAGATATAGGACAGCTTTTGCCACCATGATCTTGAGTAGCCCACACACTTTTAAAAAACCTTTGGTATGGGCAGTTATTTTGAAAATGATAAGAGGCATTATGGTAGCCATTATTGATTTCCTTTTATCTCTTTTTGAAGTCATGTCCATTGTTTTGTTTTGATTGACTCTATTCTGTTTTATTTCATTTGATTTTATTCTCTTCAAAATAAAACTAAAAAAAAAAAAAACCTTTGGCCCAGGCTGTGTCTATGAAATTTTTGAACATAGAATTCACTGCCAATTCTGCTAGGGAATGACAGCCATGAAAGGCACACGCTGTCTTTCAGAATGATGTTGGTAGGGAGACTTGTGTATGCTCAGACCGGGATACATGGATACGTGCATCCAACATCAGTATGGGTGTGTGTGCGTGTCTGCGTGCATGTGCGCTTGCCTAGAGGTTCACCATCTCTGCACATCCATAAGACCCTGGGAGGGGTGCTCTCAATGTGCCAAAACAGCGCATCTCGTTGAATGTTAACGTGGCTTACTTGGTGAATCTGGTCATAGCTCAGATGTGCTTCGAGCCAACACAGAGTCATGCTCTGTTACGCTCTTTCCACTTCTTTACAGTGTCCAAGATTCCACTGAAGTGGCTTCAGTGGACAACTCCAAGTGCACAGTGTCATCATTACCCTCCAGTGATCAGGAGCACTTCCTGTGTCTGGCATGCTGGTGAGTGTTTTACATGCAAAATCACATTCACTTCTCAGAAGAATCCTAGCCAGGCCCACTTTATGGGCACTAAGTCCTGGGACTGGTCTTCTGGCCCAGAGTCATCGCTTCCCTGCTCCTGACCAAACCTGGCCACAGAAGGACACCACTCTGGTGTGGGTGCTGAGCTGTGGCACTTGGAAGCCACTGTGCTTTCCCAGTAGGAGCAGCTTGTTGTTTGCTGCACACAGACTGGAGAACAGATGGCTCCTAGAAATTCTTGGGATGCCATGAGATCTGTCACCTTGAAATGCCAAAGCAGCAGAATTCAAACCCAGTGGCCCCGAGTGCCACTGAGACCGCTGGCATCTTTTCATCCCCCAGGATGAGGTCAGGGATGGAACGTGAAACCGGGGAACCTCGGTGGCCATCTGGGGAGCAGTCTCCAGCTTTGGCCCTGACTCCTGGCCCAATGTACTTCCCATGGCATCCACGTGATGCAGATACCATTCTACCCCATTTCACAGATGAGAAAACTGAATCCTGGGGAGATAAGGAACTTTGTCCAACAGCAAATGGTCTGAAAAGTAGGAATTTGAGTCCTAGTCAATCTGGCACCAAGGTGTGAATTCCTGTCTACAAACTGCACAGAGGGTAGAAAAACAGAAGCCACTACTTCTGTTTTTAATTTAAAAGGTAAAAGCAAGGCAGATAATCACGCTAGCAGACATTAAAATTTATAATAAAAGTGTAATGATAATCAACAAATACATAAATCAGCAAGTGAAATAGCCACTCACGTTAAAGCACAATGAAAGATGTACTGACACCCTGGGAGACTCTTACAACAAATGTTGTTATAAAATCGGTTATTTATGAAAACATCAAGTTTAGCACATCATGTTCAATACCAAAACGAATTCTAGATGTACTGAAGATTTAAATGGTAGCTATAAAAATGAAAGATGTGAAAATGAAGAGTCAACTGGTATATATGGGGAAACTTTTCTAAACATAAAAGCAGAAAAAGATTAAACTTGAATCCATTTGACTTACAAGCTAAATATTATAAAACGTAAATATAATTAAAATATAAGAGATAAATGTGGACATTTTAGCACAGATATGGCAAAGGTTAATGCACCATATATAAACAGTTCAGAGAAATAAAGAAAAGCAACAGTACTCATGAACAAAAAGGGTGGGGTAAGGAAGGAAAACATTTGACAATTCCCAGGATGAACAAAAGTGGTCATAAATAAAATATGAAAATAAGTTGCAAAGTAAGCAAAGATATGAACAAAGGATATTGAAATATTAAGATGTCACAACATCTATACATCAAAAGAAATTTTGTGAATGAATAGTTTTAAAAAGGTAGCTATAGTGAAACTTTTCTACCGAATTTGTGGTACTGTACACTAACTCAGTCTTTCTGGAAGGCAATATTATTTTATGTATTAGGTTTTAAAATCACATTTTTGTTAGTATTTATAATAAAGAGAAACCAGAAATTCAGGCAGATTTATGTATAAAAGATGTTCATGATAGTGGTCTGTATAACAGAAAAAAAATCGTGAGTCTATCCAAGAACTTGATAATTATGTTGCTTCATTTATAAAGTATACTATTCAGCAACCTTTCGGTGTCTTAAAAATGTTTTTGGGGCAACAGTTAATTACACATAGCATAGTGACTATGGAAAAATAGAGGCTGTAGAACTGCATAAAATCCACATGAAGGTGGGCATGGTGGTGCCTGTCTGTAGCTAGACAGAGACAGGAGAATTGTAAGTTCAAACCCAGCTAGGCCACTTAGCAACTTACTCAGACCCTGTCTCAAAATAAAAAATATAAAATAAAATAAAATAAAATAAAATAAAATAAAATAAAATAAAATGACTGGGGATATAACTTGGTGTCAAGGCTCTGGGTCAACCACAAGTGCTACCAAAAAAAATAAATAAATAAAATAAAATAAAAAACCCCTCAAGATCACACTCATGTAAAACACTCTGAAGTACACATGCATTAATAATTAATTGATTGTAGCAATGTTCTCCAAAATAAGCATGGATTGTTTTTCTCTGACAGGATAATGAGTGAGTTTTAGTCTCTTCTTCATTCTCTTCTTTAAGCATTAGACCACACTATTTCTTTAATAACAAATACTTCTAAGCAAACACAACCAGATCAGTCTTCCCTGAGGCTTGCTATGGGGAGAACCTCACAGGGTCAGCTGTCACAGCCAAAAGAATGACCTCAGACTGTGTCATAGAAACACCACCAAAGGGTCCCCAAGAAGTCACTACAGCAAAACACCACCATGGCAGTTATTCAGAAATGAGGTGGAGATATCAGACGTGTTGGGTGACGGCGGTACAAAAGAAGAGTTAGCCACCTGGGCGGGGTATGACATTTCTCAGAGCCCCAGAGGCTGGCCACAGGCACATCTAGACCACAGGCGGGGCACCAGCACTTACTTTGTCGGCTTCCCCAGGGACATCAGGCCCTGTCCACACTGGCTTCAAGCAGTGCCCTGAGAGCTCCTCAGCCTCCTTGTGTAATCAGATACTCTGAATCCGAGGTCATCCATACACCAAAGCCCCAATTCCAGAAGCTACCCACAGCAGCCTTAGAAGGCTCCATCAGCAGCCTTCCTTATTCATCTTTCACTGCCCCCTCTTCTCCATCGTGAGCTTCCTGTGAGCCACCATGAGGAACTGTGCCTCCTTGCTACCCAGGAGGTACCAGGAAGATGGTGGCATGACCTAGCGAAGGCTTAATGAGGTAGGAAATAAAAAATGTGGTGAGCATTCAAATTTTTAAAAATTCATTACAGTAAAAGACATTTCCATTAATCCCCTTCAAAATACCCCCCTACCTCAAGCACGTACACTGAGCACCTTTAATCCCTTCATCCTTGCCACTTTCTGAAGCAGTTCTAGAAGCCCTTTTTATGAATGTCGTTAGTTATGCTGTCCTGGCTGCTTTGATGTCCTGAATTAAGTCAATTTCCCTTTCACAGTCATGTTGACTTTGGGGAAGATTCAGATGTCATCCATGGCCAGGTCCAGTGAAGATAGCGGATGAGAACGCGCTGTGATGTTTTTCCAAGCCTGCATTTCCACTGCATGGCACTCGGCAGTTTTCACTCTGTTTTTGATCACAGCTTATAAAAATGCTCACATCCAGTGCTGTTTCAGATAGTGGCCAGAGCAACGGAATGAGTAGGTTTGAAGTGAGGAGGAATACATTTTGAGGAAGATTCACGGCAACGTGCCTTCTACTGTAATAACTTTTTTAAAAAAAAGTCAACACTCACCATATATTTTGATCACTCCGTGTAGATGTTCTTTTTTACAACACAGGGTGGAAATAATTCTGCATTTCGTCATTGCACTAGACTTCCATGAACAGAAGAGGGGGAACATTAGGACTGCTGGAAGAAATAAAGGAGTTGGTGCGTGGAAGAGTTTAGCAGGGTCTGCCACAGAGCGGTGCCAAGATTAGCTACTACTGTCACTGCTACTGTTAACACTACTGATATCAGTACTACTGCTGCCACCACCACCGCTTGCTCCACTACTGTCATTACTGTTAATATCACCATTACTGCTACTTTTAGCACTACCTTATCACTGCTGCTGTTACTAATACAGTTACTACTATTATCACCGCAACTAAACCACTACTTCTATTAACTGCTATTGCTGATGATACCATGACTATCTCAGCTGCTATCACTACTCCTGCTAGCGTCATTACCATCCCTGTTTTTACCTTGGTATCATCACTACTCCTGCGACCACTGCTTTCTTTGCTCCATGCAGTCACCCCACGTTCTGGAATTGGGAGAAGTAATCTGGAATTATTTTGTTTTATCTTCTCCAAAGGCTCTCTTGTAATGTCAGACTGTGAACCTGTTTGTATACAAAGCATTCACGCCTATAGCCCAACTCTTCGTTGAGTGGCTCCGTAAGACTGAAGGTTCACGGAGCAGTCAGTGTCAGTTCCTGGTGTGGTTCTATGTGCATTATTACTCCCTTAGGCCCTGGGGCAAGTTGGTGCTACCCAGTCATTGTTTTCATTTCAAGGATGAAGAAACCGAGGCTCAGGAGATGAGATGATAAGATGAAGAACTTAGGTTCACCCAGTTGGGTAATGGAGGGCCCCTGGTCAGACATAGTTCCAGGAGGATCCTTGCCGTCAGCTAAGTAAATGTGACATGCATGCAGAGTCTCAGGTTCTGGCATTAGCAAATTTATTTGGGGTAAAAGATGAGTTTTGGAATAAGAGGCTAAGCTATTTCATGCTAGTTCTGACTCCAGGCGCTGCAGACCATGGTGATAATTTCCAATGTACGGGAATCCACGTGACAAGTGCCCATGTGTGGGGGACTCTGGGCTCCCAAAAGCCACCCTGCCCTGTGCAGAAATGTCCCTAGGAAGGGTGGGTAAATGGCACCTGGGAAGAAACGGAAGGCCAAGGAGCACTGTGGTGCCACTGGCAGACACAAACAGGAAAGCGGTTCCTGGGCCTGGAGGCCTTTGGAAGCCAGGCCTGGTGTCTCCAAACTCCCCTGATATGTTATTTTTGGAATGGGTCACGTGACAGTGCCTGTTGGATTAGATAGAGTTAAGGCCACTTTCCAGGCCAGTGTCTCCCAAGTGACAGAGGTCAGGTCCTAGGCCCCAAAGACCAAACCAATGGCAGGACTCCAAATCGAAGTGGCTCCACCCTCCCCCAGACCTCTTCAAGGCCCTGGATAACAAAGGGAAGCCTCGGAGAAAGGGGTAACTGCTCTTCCTTCCCCTGCAGCGGGGACCTGGTGCTGCGAGCTTGGAGGCCGGATTTGATGACCTTAGCAAAGCAGCCCTGGTCTGGAGGATCTTGCAAGCTTGGACTTTCTGGGGCCTGTGCTCTGATGGGTGAACCGGGCTTCCTGGGCTGGGAGGATCAGCTTCCTTCCCCTTTGAGACTTTTGTACCCCAATCCTCACAGCAACTGAAGACATTGCTCTGGCCTTGGTTAATCTGCAGTGACCAAGGCAACCAGGTCAAGACAGACTTCCAGAAATGACCTTCCAGAAAAGACAGATTTAGCACTTCAGATGTGAAATGTCACTTTTCATATCATTGGGAAGGCATAAGTCTGCCAAGCCTGTTCTACCTCAGGAAAAGAAGCTGTATAGCAGAATCATGCACATGGTTGCATGCACGGATGTTTTTCTTTCTTTACATTTTCCTTTCACCACTACATAAGGAGTAAAACTTGGTAAAATATTTAGTTTTTTTAAAAATTAGAATTGTGCCATGGTGACTTTTGCATCTTACTGGTTATTCCAGTGATAACATCACAGTACGATAACAACAATGAAAGCAGACTCTTCTCAGGGAGTTAAAGGCAACCCTGTCCTTACTACCTGTGTCTGTCCACATTATTCCCCAGGATCTGAAGCAGGCAAAAGTGCAAATAGAATTTGGAGAAGGAGAGAGTTGACATCCAGTTCTGGTCCTGTGACACACAAGTGGCCTGATCTTGATGAAACTACCTTCTCCATTCTCAATTACCTCATGAATGTAGTGGGAGCAGATCCTACGCCAGAGGCTTGATGCTAAGATTAGAAGGGCTGCTCATACATAGGGTTTATAAGTTTCAATGTTAGGCCTGTGGCTGCAATTTACAGTAATTTACGGGTTCTCTTTCTTGTACCACTGTATGCAACTGTGCACCAAGAAACCTTCATCATTCATCTTGGACCCCCTAAACGGGGAAAACTTACAAAGTTATCTTTGTAGTAGCCACACAGCAGGAACTTAGATGTGGTCAACTGTGGAGAATAAAAAAGCTTGAATATATAATAGAAGAGCATATATAAAAACCAGAGGAACAACTGCTTAGTGTCATGCTGTGCAGTACAGTAGGAAGTAACTGATACGGTTATTGAAATTTAAATTTATGAAAATTAAATGCAATTAAGCTTTCAGTTCCTCTGTCACACTAGCCTCATTTCAAGTGCTCACTAGTCACAAATGGCAAGTGGTTACTGCAGTTGGCAGCACAGATCTAGAACTTTCCATCATCAGAGAAAGTCCCACTGGACAGCACTGATTAGAGATTAAGGGATTTTCAGTGATTTCAAATTTTATCTTGTTAAGTGATATTCCATCATTATATTTTTTTCTATTATAGCTTCACTATTGCAAAGCAAATAAAATACTACTAAATACTAGGTATTGTTAAAATACTACCTTTTTTCTTTCTTTCTTTTTTTTATTGTTTTGAAACGATGTCTCATTATGTAAATCAGGCTGGCCTTGAACTCACTATGCAGCTATAGTTGACTTCAAACTCACTGTTATTCTCCTGCCTCAGTCTCCCAAGTGCTGGGATTACAGGTGTGTGCCACCACTTCCCAGCAAAGATTGACACTCTTATAGTAGTTTTTGGGTCTGACTTGTTCTGTACAAACTCAAACCACCTCAGACCAAGAACTGCTGGTCCCTCAGAGGAAGAGGGGTCTTCTTTCCTCCCAAGAGGTTGGGTAGCAAGCATTCCTGCTGCTGCTGGCCTTACTCATTCCTTTCATGTTAAACAGAGGGTCTTTGAAGTTTGCCCTCTATAGTTTAAAATTCTATTGTTAAATAATGTGAAGAAAGATAAAGTAAGTCTGTAGGAGAAAGGACAGAGCAGATATTACAGGGTATACTAGAAACTGGGAACAATTTTGGATCTTGACTGCCAGCAAGTCAAACTTGGGGAGGACAGGTGTATGTATGTGTATGTGTGTATGCATACATGTGCATTATATAGTTACATGTATATCTGTGTATATAACTATATATAGTATATGCACATGCATATATATGTATCTATTTATCTATCTAGTTAAAGGTGGAGAATGTATTACTTAGCATGTATAAGGCCCTTTGTTTGATTCCACAGTATTGCAAAATGAACACATAAAAGGTGTTATGATGGTTAATATTAAATATCAGATTGATTGGCTTGGTGATCAGGGAATTAATAAAGCACGTATCTGGGTGTACTGGGTAGGTTACAGAGGCATGACCTTCAGTAGTATATCTGGTCCCTAATCCATTGCTCTCCACTGCTGATGCCCTGCTCTGATCCCTAGCCACTATGAACTAAGCAGCCTTGCTAGCCATACCGTTCAGCCATGATATTTCTGCCTTGGAGCCAATTACCATGGACTGAACCCTTTGAAACCATGAGGCAAATGAAACCTACCATCCTTTAAAATGTGGGTGCCAGGTAGTTTGTCACAGCAATGGGTCATCTGACCAATACATGCAGGGCATGCAGATCAGCTGCTTCACTGAGAGGGCATGGTGTAAATGACAAGGCAAGATTTTCACATACTTGGAGAATCCTACAATGGAGCATTAAACAGTATGGGACCCTGGTTTGTTGCACATCTTGTGTTCCCATGAAGCTGGTGGTGATATAGATTGTTATACTTCCACAAACTGTTGGGGGAATAAAGGAATTCCAGTAAAATATGTCACACATTCCAAAATCTACCACTAATTTTTTTGGTATAAGTATTGTTTCCAACCCCCAAAATTACCTATATTTTGGTTTATCTTTGATACTGATATTCAAGTCTAAAGCATCTCAGTGTCTATTTTAAAATCTGGTGAACTCAGACAGTGAGTGAAATGGTGATTACCAGAGACCAGGGACCAGAGTTTGGAAGATTCTGGTTGAAAGACACAAAATTTCAGTCAGATGGAAGGAACAAATTTAAGAGCTCTGTCTTACAACATAGTGATATTAGTAACAATGCATTGCGCAGTTGAAAATCAAGTAGATTTCAAGTGAACACACCAGAAGAAAATAAGTGTGTGAAGTAGTGCATAAAGTGATTAGATTGATTTAGCCATTTATAATGCATGCATATTTCAAGACATCATATTATACACCTTAAATATCCATGATTTTCTTTGTTATTAAAAAGGAATAATAAAAATCAAAACAAAGGTATCATTCCCTTTGAAAAAAGCATAAATGTGGTATGAATGCTACTGGTACCAAAGAGTTAATGCTTGGACCTTAACATTTGATCTCACTGATTAAAAGATGAGAGTCCTATGATTGCACTTATAGGTCTACGTCCACCTTCTAATGTAACTAAAGTCAGCTTGTTTTGAATATTATTGTTCGGCAACCCAAAAGAAAATAAAATATCAGTGTAAAGATTACTTAGACTTACTTCTGAAACTTCAGTTTGGGAATGAGAGTTGCAGTCCTATCCCCAAATGTCCATCATTTTCTGTAAGGAATGGAATGGTGTCGAATGAAAGAGGAACAAGAAAGTTTCAGCATATTTGAAAATGTGGGAAGTGACAAGAGAGTTTTTGACATTTGAAGCCAAGGAGTTTATCTTTATGGAAACTTCCAAAAATGAAAACTATTGTACCTCATATAATATTGTGATAGAGCTAAGAGAAGCAACCTAATTCTACCAGGACATGGTGACTGACTGAGAGAATGATGGAGATCACCACGAACTCTAACTTTTTGCATCATAGCTGACCACTGGTGTGACACCATCTGGTCAAGCACCAGAAGTAGTTGAGTACTGCCCCTAAACATGACACTAATATGGTTCTATGTTTACCAAGCTGTCAATATTGTTGAATGTGAGAAAGAGGGAAAGATCTTAACTACAAGAACAAAGACTTTAAATCTTAGACCTGGAGCAAGCTAACTTTCTCTTTCTCCCTCAGTTTCCTCCTGTGTGAGATGAGGAGGAGCACCTGCCTCAGGTGCAAGTGTGTGGACCACAGAAAATGATCTGTGAAGTACTTAACCCAACAACTGACCAATTATTGACTAACATTGTTATGGAACTTGCAATGGAGAGGGTGGATTTGTGTGACATATTTATGAATTGGAAACTAAATAAGGAGGAATTTAATATGGAGAGAAACTTTTCTAAGATATTGGAACATACAATTGATGATGGTAAGTGAACATCTGGGGGTGGTGACACAGGAAATTCTAATTCACGTTTATGTCAAGAAGTGTAGGAGGTATAGCTGACAGTCTTAGGACATGAGCACCAGCCTGAAGGTCTTCTTTTCTCATTGAGAAGTTCCTTTCTGTAATCAGGTGCTCCTAGATCTCTGTGTAAAGACAAGGAGATGGGCTTTGTGATACAGAACCATCCTCCACTCCCAGACGCACACAAGCATATCACAAACACACCTATGATATACCCTACACACATGCACCTACAAATACACACACGCAACACACGAGCACATACACAAACACACATATTGCTATACACGAATGCATCCATACACCTCACTCACACCCTACACACACCCACCTATGTATCTACACATCCTACCGATGTAGCCCTACACACACATACAGACAGACACATACCTACACACACACACACGCATTCATGTACCTACACAGAATCAGTTTGTTAAAGACTCAACTAAGTATTTAACATGTATGCTAAGCCCATGCAAAAATCCAAGTTTACACACACACACACACACACTCACACACACACTTGATCTTTAAAATATGCATAGAAACACCTTTATGGAAATTTAAAATTAATTTTAAAGTCCATTGAGATAGTATCTCTTGTATACAGTTATAGTGATGCCGAAGACATCTCGCTTCCAGGGTTGACATAGCCCAATTCACGGTGCAAGATTATTTAAGACTCATCTGAACTCTTTTAGATCTCAGAGAGTCAGAGAGTTCCGTTGTTCAGGCTTTAAAGGCCTGTGTGACAAGAATGTGTCACATATAGGGTGACATTTTGCACAAATTTCAGAAATCACATAAAAGAAAGGATAGGACTGTAAATCTGTCTACATCAACCTAGCCTCTCCACCTTTTCTTTCCTAATCTCTCCATCTGTTTTGCATTAAAAATTATGTATTTGTGTGTGTGATACAATAGCATATACAAGTATTTTGTTTCCTAAATGTATTCCTAATACAGACTCAGCAAAGAATCCAGCTCACAAAAAATTGAGATCAGTTGCTTTAATAAACATATCATGGTTTGATATAGTGGTTGTTTTCTTTTTTAGACTTGATTTATCTGTCACTTTCTTTCCAAATTTGATTTATTGGTCAATTTCTTTTCAAGATTTGATTTATTGGTCAATTTCTCTTCAAGATTTGATTAAAACACATTACATAAGTCTTTTCAGATCTATTTCTAAATATCATATATATTTCTAAGTATGGATGTTTAAAGTCTTTATTCATAAATGTTCTTGATTGATGCCTGTTTTTTCATTAGTTTTTTTATATACTCCAGGTTGTCATTTATTCTGCAATCAGAATCAGCATAAACAAACCATAAAATCCAATTGTGTAATGAATTACTCAAATCTAAGATTCAAAGAGAAAAGCTTAAGACATAACAAGGTAGAAACAGCCTGTGCATGAGTGTGTGTGTGTGTGTGTGTGTGTGTGTGTGTTGGGGGCATATTGATTGGTGGATCTTGACTCTCTGGATTTATAGACGCATTATAAAGCAATCCCACAGGAAAAGATTCTGGTATGACATCTGCCATGTCCATTCATTAGTCCATCGCTACAGGGACAGCCTTGGAGGGGGACAGTCTTGTGTCTTCTGAATAATGTTACTTTATTTTATGGATCCATGGTGCTCAGTTTCTTCTATCGTGGCTCCTCTCAACACTCTGGTGTTAGGAGACAATGGCACCAGATCCGACACACACGACAAGACAGCACAGAGCTCCCCTGGGATACTGGGTGCCCTGGAAAGAGCACGCTACCAGAAGGGCGGCTGCTGTGTAGCAGAGACACCAGAACTAGAGCCCAGAGGCTAAGACTCCGGAGCCACACCTTCCTGTCTACACTCGCTGGAGTCCCTTTGGTTAAGAAAGACGCTCACTAACTACTTACTGATGTGCACCTCTAGGGTAGCAACATCTCCACTAGCACACATCATGTCTTGCAAATGAAGTGATTTTGCTTTCCCTACTCCAGACAGTCTGGGAAACATGCTACTACCTACTTAGGAAGGCAGTAGCAAAGTAAATGAATTAATACATGCAAAGTGTTGAGGCCAGAGCTGGGGAGATGATTGC
This sequence comes from Dasyprocta punctata, assembly GCA_004363535.1. Lineage (NCBI taxonomy): Eukaryota > Metazoa > Chordata > Mammalia > Rodentia > Dasyproctidae > Dasyprocta > Dasyprocta punctata. Next base: position 40,810 of record RJWM01010618.1, read on the forward strand.
TGCTGCCATCTGTCTCAAAAGGTGAAAGCCACGGCAAGTGTTACTGGGCAGACAAGGTGTGGGACAGAGGGCAAAGTATTCAAGGATGCATCTGTTTATTAAGGAGGACAACTCTATGTGCTGCAAGGAATTCCCCATCTCTAGTTGGGTAAACTGAGTCAAGATCAGAGCATCAGCTCCCTCCAGGCTGGGGCCATATCCCTCTTCAGGGTAGCCTTCCACACTTTAAGAAAGCTAAAGACATATTTTAGGAAAGCACCTTGGAGTGCTCACTTAACAGTCACTTAACAGCTGCAGGTCATTCATGTCAAATCCAAGGTGAAAAACTTGTGTTGTTTCAGCAAGGACTAAATCTAATCGATTCTCAGCCTGGCCCTAGGCATGGCCAGTGAATATCGGCTTCGGTTATGCTGGCCACATCCCCAGGGTGGAAAGCTCACCTTCAGATTGATGTTTCTCTAAAAATGATCCCTCTGGGTTCCACTTTGTCTGTCCGATGCGCGACACCAATGTGGGTCATCCTGCAGCCTCTGAAAAGTCACCCAGGTCAAGCCTGCATCTGCCCCGCTTTATCATCACTGTTTTGTTTTTGTTTTTTTTTTTAAATGAGCTGGAATTGTAAGGAACATACATCTTCAAATTTGTCTGTAGAATAAAATGCAACCCCCTGGCCTGTGACACTGTGGTTTCAAAACAGTGGGAAATGTAGACCGTTTCCAAGGAAATTGTCCTGCCCTGTTATTTTTTCTGAGTCTTTCAGTCACAATTTTCTCTTCTAAAACTACTTTTCCATCCCTGGCTGCCTGGAGAATCCCTTGCCCTGCCATAGAACCCATTTCAAGTTTTGTAATTTGGAGGAACTGGATATTGGGGTACAGACAAATAAGGGTCTGATGTCCCTGTCTCCACAGTCTTTGGTCTCAATTTCCCCACTTACTAAATAGATTATTATCATCCTCCATCTGGCAGAGTTGGCAGGATTAAGAGGTATGAAAAAACAATGTTCCCAGAACATAGTAGGTGCTCAAAAAAATGTCAGTTTTTGTACTGAACTTCTGTCTTGCCAACGGTTTACGGTCTCTTTAAGGGAAGCAGCCATTTCTTGGGGCTGCTTGGCCTCCCCAGCCCTCTAGACTACAAGAGAAGCTGCACTGCTCAGTACTCAGCTGAAAAGCACCCAGAGCATTAGGTTGCTCTGAGCTCCTGCCCTAGACAGAGCCACTTCAAGGACAGGCTGTGCTGAGCCAAGTTTGGAGGACTCTCGAACCATCTACTGCAGATGAGGAAACCCAGGAAAGCAACTGACCAAGTTACAGGTTCCTTCCCTGTGTCTGCTGGGTCTCACCCTTTCAGGCATCAGGAAGCTGAAAGAACCTGAGTCACAGCAAAGACATCAGACAGAAGGAAAGACTCCCAGGAGCATTTTAGGGACTCTGGGAGAGGCTGCCAAGGGTCAGCAGTGCACCTGGGTTCCAGCAGCCTGGCTGGCACTCCAGAAGGACGGGTGACGGGGCAGAGCACAGGAGGACTGTGCAGACAGGCGGGGATGCTTCCAAGCAGGTGGAGTTCGCTGGTCTCCTCTGACTGTGGCTCACTGACTCAATGCTACAGTCCCGTGAGTAGTTAGAAGGGCAATTCCAAGCCAGGGAAGCTGGCACAGACATGTAATTCCAGAACTGAGGGAGGCTGAGGCAGGAGGATTGCAAGTTTGAGTCCCATTTGCCAAATTTAGTGAGACTCTCAAAATAAAAAAATAAAAAGGGTTGGAGAGGTAGCTCAAGGGTAGAGCCCCACTGTGTTTGATACTTATTACCACAATTAAAAGGGCAGTTCTTGGACCCAACCCCAGTTCCAAAGACTCACAATCTTCAAAATGAGTCTATAAAACTGGCCTTTGGAGAAGTTCCTGCAAGTGAGACCTTAGTACCCTCGCACTGGAAAATTGTAATGAACATCTGCATTTCCTTGTTTTCTCATGGCCTTCTTGTCCACCATCAGAGGAGCTGAACCAGGGTGGACCTTCCTGTTTCGGCCATCAGAATCCTGGCTCTTTCCATGTCTTTGAATCAAAAGCAGCACTCCAGGGGGTTAGGGATCGGTTTCCTCAGAGGCTAGACCCACAAATGTGGACGAGTTAAATCTGGTGTGGGAACACCTTTCGACCAAAAAGGGCAGGCAGATAATCTCCCTCCCTCTCTGGCTTTCCCCTGATGGATGTCCTAAGGCTCTGTGTGTAAAAAAGCAGCTGGTTGATCTATTTGTGAGCTTCGAAGCAGTGGCCAGCTCGCTCAGGGATTCTTCAGGGCATGCTCCCATCCTGCTCACTTTTATGGCCCTGGACCCTAACCCATGCTTTGGGGGCAGGGTGCTGCTGCACCTCTCAGCAAAAGGCTAGTGCTTAATGCTTGCCTCAGGTTCTGTGTTTTTTTTTTTTCCTAGAATCCTGAGTTAATACAAGAATAAGTAAGAGTCTGAGGTCTCTGAAATGCATTTAACACTTTTAATGTCGAGGTCCTTCTTCTTTCTGACAGAGATATGCTGGTATATTTAAAAACCAGCCTTCTAAGAGGAAAAACATCCTGATACTTAGAGTTCACTGATTTTTTTCTGCTGTGATTACTCTCATCACACCTAACTTTGAAGTTACCAATGTGACATTATCAAGCTTAGGGCTGGGAAGAAATGTTCAATGCCATAAAAATATGAAGAATTTCTATGAGATACATGAATATACATATCCTGAAGGGCATGAATAGTAAATGTTAGCAAAATCATTAGGAAGTGATGATGTTGCTGATCACCTTGATAATATGATGCATTTATTTGTAATTTTATATAATTTAATTTTAAATCATGGCCGTTTAACAATCTGCTTGCAAAATTCCTGAAGATTTGCCAATCAGGTTATACAAACCAGTGTGAGCTGACTTCAGCACACCCCTGTCCCCCCGCTTCTCCGACCATCTGGTCAACAGCATCAAATCACTTTACTGCCTCATTTCTTTCATCTTGCTACTGCATCTTTTCTGGAACATCTTCCTACAGTTTTGAGCACCTGGTAGATTCCTGTCGAGCCTTTAGCACTTAGCCGGGGCTCCCTCCTCAAAGCATATGCTGGAGGTCCACGGGCTTAGCCATAATCTGACTCAGCCTCTTAGTGTTAGATACAACGAGGCTGATTTTCTGCTTTCTGTTGTCCTTGGCCATCACCGCCTGAGCCCAGGACAGGAGCCCTCTAGGAAATTACAAGTTAGCGAATCTCAGGTGAGGGGAACTCAGCCTTAAAGAGGTGGATGCTCACAAATTAATCAGTGGCATTTTGTGACCATTTCAACAAAATAGAGAAATATGAGGGTGAGGGTTGAGTGTGGAGAGAAAATCCTTGAGCAGCCTTCTAAACTAGTTGTTTCTCTCTAGTATTTATTCATCATTCCAGCTTAGGTATAATTGGCATCTTCCTCTTTTAGCTATGTGACCTTGGCCAAGTTGGATAATCTCTGTAGGCCTCAAATTCCTCATCTGAAAAATGGGAATAAGGAATAGCAACTACACCACAGAATTTAACATATAAGGGAAACTCAGAACAAATACAGTGTTCAGTTCTGTTGGGATTTTCCTTCATGGGCTTTACTGTCTTCTCATATCTATTGGCTCTTTTTTGTCCAACCCTCGTTTTGACTGGCTTCCGTCCGTGAGATCTTCTGTTGAAGAATTCAGTTCTATGGCTGTGTCAACTCTATCGACACTTGATTTGCTGGGGAAGAGCTAAGCAAGACTTTTCTGCCAAGATAATTTCCCGAAGTTCCTATTTCTGGAGGAGAAAATTAGACAATAGCCAAATCGAGCAGTTTGAGGATGGAGGAGAAAATGAGCCTTTCTTTGCCAATGATCTTGTTGCAGAATTTTCCAGGCTCCCAAGTACAGTGGTACCTCAGTTCACAAATGCTTTCTTTTCAAACAATTTTGTTTGCAAATAGAAGCATTTGGCAAAACTTTGTTTTTGTTTGCAAATTCTGCACTGGGTGACAAACAACCGTGGCCATCTTTCCCACACAATCACAAATGTAACCATTTTTCCAAAACCATAGAACAAATTAAGTTTGTGAACCGAGGTGCCACTGTTCAAAAATGGAGTAAGCATTGCCCTGGCCACAATCGAGAAGAAACAGATTCACCACTGGCTTCATCCCAAAGGCAGAGCACAAGAAGATGTAGACTATTTGGTCTGTGGGTATGATCTGTACCATGCTGTTTACTACATATGTGGCCTTGGGCATGTCATGTTCACTGAGACTCAGTTACCACCTCTTAAAACAGATAGAAACAGTGCCCAAGTCTTTGAGTGCTGGGCATATTAAGTGGGATGATCTATATTATGGCTGAGTGTTGTCATCTCCAGTAAGGTTGACAGTTATTGTAATGGCCTGAGATCATGTGCATTTCTCATTTATTCAGCCCTTACATATGAAATATTGAGCATATTGTCCAGTGCTCTGGATGGGGTGAGAACACAGGAACAGGAAAACAGATTTGTCCTGTGGGCATTATGAAGGAGACACACAGGTCCTGTGGGTCCTATATTAGATGCTAACAGGCAGTAAGAGAAGGTTTCCTGAGGAAAGTGGTCTTTAAACAAAGGCCTGGCTGGCACTTCTAGGAAGGGCAGGGAGTCTGATGTTGCAATTGGAGTGGTTCAGAGCACACATGTTGACATCTCTTGCCCAAGTGGGGTGCCTGTGCTGGATCTAAGCATCAAATTGAGCAAGCCGATGGGAGATCAGCATATCTTACAACTGTATCCATTGTTCTTGGGCCATTTTGGTTCATGGGGGCCATTGGATTAGTACAATGCCTGCCAGAAAGAGTTGGAAAAAGTGTGAAAGGGAATTCTGTCCATTTGTGGTTGGGTTAGACTAGAAAGTGGGAAGGAAGGAAGGAAGGAAGGGTGGAAGGAAGGGAGGGAGAAAAGGAGGGAGGAAAGAAGGAAGGAAGGAAGGATGAATAGGAGGGAAGGAAGGAGGTTGTTTGTGTCACCACCCCACTCTCAAGGAAACACTATGGTTTAATACTACATATACTTCTCTTTGGCTAACTACCATGATTTGATTTGTTATTTCATGTGATAATATTTCACCTTTTTTTCAGACTAAAATTAAAAGACAATATTGGAACTGAGTTTATATTATTGCTTATTTGCCTCATTCTAGAGATGAATGAAGGTTGTTTGAAACTTTGGGGGCTGAACTCCATTACACCAGGACAGGCAGGGGAACATCTGTGTCCCCAGGAAGAAGCACAGAAAGCAAGGCCTTCATCAGAAGTCAGACAGAGTTCTAGGCCCTAAGGACACACCACTCTAGCTCACAGATGTGCGCTGACCTCTTTATTTTCTAGCTGGAGTTAAATCTGAGAGTCTAGGTGCTTTCTTTGGGACAATGAAACAAAACAACAAACTCCTGTGGTTCTGAAAGATTACTAACCTAGTTCTTGTGTCTGGCTTTTACTCGATTCCTAACAGCTTTTGAAGTTTGAGGAATCATCACTTGGTAACCATCCGGTTTCCTCTCTCCAAAGTGAGGCAAACCATCCATAGAATTTATTCTTAGCTGGACACATGTACTTCTCTTCTGAACCAACAAAAACACCACAAAACTCCTCTCTAGGTTGTGTCTCTTCCATCTCACTGGGTCCCTGTGTGTTTGTTTGGAGGGTGTTGACTCCTACGTAATTACCATCTCTGAAACCACAGAATCACTTGTCAAACCTAAGTGTTGAGGACATTGCCTGTGGTTTGAGTGGGCTTAGCTATTAACCGAGCTTGAGCTACCAAGAAGACAGCTACGGAGGCTCCTGGATTCCAGCTACTAAAGGTTTGTGCATGTGTGCACACTCTTATTAGAATGAACCACTGTTACAAGCAGACAACTGTCTGGTTTACCACTTGAATCAGCCTGGCCCTCCACATAACAAGATCCCAAAGGCCTCAGTCACTCTGCCTGGTCAATGATGTGCATCTCTGTGCGAATTTTGAACCCAAGACAGCTGGCAACAATCAGACAGGCTTTTCCAGAGGGAAAGCCCACAAGGGCTGATTTCAAGTCATAGCATCCTTCCTGAGCCCTGCACACCTTTACCTGTTGCCTTTTCTCCTGCTCAATAGTGAAAACAGGATACGAATAGCAGGAGATTGAAAATCTTGAGCCCTCCACTGTTTTATTGACTTGTCACTACAGATAAATTGACTATAATTTACTCCAAGAGTAAATTACAAGATGTTCATAAAAAAAAACTGTTGCACATTACAGTTCCTAATTAAGATGTTAAACACGATTCCTTTTTTTTTTTTAATTGAAAGAGCCAACGGAAATGAAAAATGCTGACAATGCTGTATTTCATTCTCCTTTTATTCCCCTCTTCCTCTCTATCAGAACAGGTTATTGTTTGGTGATCTGGTGGGCAGATGTGGGGAAGTCAAGCTTGGGTGTTTGAAACTCCTCTCACTGTTATCACTGTTTCAGTTTGGTTGGGTTGGTTTTGTGTTTCTTCTCCCCCGTGTCTATGTCACCCACACTATTTTTTAAAGAAATCTCCAAGCCACATATTGCATTGCAGACTCTATTGAATAAATCAGAGAAACCTACAGAATTGAGGGTGGGAGACAGAGAAGAGAAAAACCCACACCAGCCTCCATCTGTAAAGTCTGTTGAATCTGTGGAGTGTTGACACACACACAGACACACACACACACACACACACACACACACACAATGACCTGAGCTTTTTTTTCTCCAAACATATGCATCTGATCATATCTTAGGGAGAGGCACAGAAAATGTTCTCCAAAGCCAAAGAACACAGAGACTACGATGGACACAATGGAAGTTACCAGGTTGAGTTGAGAGGAAGTGGTGCACCTGTGTGCTCAGCAAGAAGGGTCCAAGCCAGGACTGACCACGATACCGATTTCCTTCATTTACTCAGAAAATACATGTTGAGTGCCTGCAGTGATCCAGGCACCAATGAGCTCCATGAATGCCAGCAGTGGACATAGTGGTGTCTCTGGTCCCCACAAGAGTCACTCCCCTTGAGCTCATAGCCACTCACCAGCCAGTTTCACCTCTTTCCTGTGCCCAGGAATCTTATTCCTGCTCCACTTATGAAGCACTTGCCCTCCCCTTGCTCTTTCCCTAACTTCTCCACACACAGTTCTGCTCAGCCTCCAATGCTCAGCTGAGATATCACAGCTCCTCGTCTTCAGACCAGGTCTCGTCCCAACATTCTACTTTCAATCCTTTAGCACTTAACACAATGTTAATGAGTTGTTTGTTTAAAATCCATCTATGCCAACATATTGCAAAACTGTGGGTGGGCAGGATTGTTGTTTATTTGGTCCTCATCTGTATTCCCAGCACCCCCCTGCCTCATACAATAGTCTGTTTGAAGGGGATGAGTCAGGTGAATGAATAAGCGAAAGGAAGGATTTTGAATGACTGCATGACCTTCTTCACCAAGCTCCAGGATCTAAGAGCAGAGATAAAGTTCTTAACCCTAGAGAAAAACTTGTTACAGACGCTTAAATGTCCATTGCCTAAATGAAATACACTCTTTCCAGATTATCTTTACACTGGATGCCAACTAACACTACAGAGTGTTTCTTGGCCAGACTCTGTCCCCAGACCTGAGCAGGCAGATCTCTCAACATGTGTAGACCAGGACCCCACACTGAAGCATCAAGCTCCCTGCAGCTCTCACTCTTGAGTCGCCACGATTTAGAGAAGACCTCTACTTACCACAAGGCTGCTAGGGGACCTTGACGCAGTCCCTACTGGTATAGTGGGAGACAAAGAGGAAGCAGCACCCTGCCCAAGACGTAGGCCTAGCCATGAGAATTTCTCAGGTGTCCCTCTAGGTCCAGGCCCTTCCCTAGGTCCAGAAAATAGAGTAGGTCTCTTCCCTTATTGCTTAATTCCAAATCAAATCCAAACAAAACTCTTGAGATTCCTGTTTGAAATCTGTATGTGTCTACCAGACAGGAAGTCCCTCACGCATCACTTCTCTCTCCATTCATCTCTTGGCAACTGTGAAGTTGCCTCGATGTGCAGGTGTCATGCTAGGTGTCCCTGCTGTAAATGCAGACTGTGGGTCTCACACTTTGGTAGCTTTACCATGCAGGCTGAAGGCTATGTCCATGAAGCCCTGCTCTGTCCCAGACAAAGCTAACTTTCAAACTAGTAGTTAGAGGTTTTCAATCAGATAACTCAGACAACTTCCAAACTTTAGGGCTCACTGCGCTGTCCAGTGCAGTAGCCACCAGCCACTTGAAATGTTCCGGGACTGGTTTACTAATTTTATAGGACTCTACTTCATATTTTAATGTAAGCATTGGAATGTTGAGATTTTTAAAAATCTTTTAAGCACACCTTTTTTGTTTTGGCCAGACATTGTTTCTCATTAACCTTGTTGAATATGCAGAATCCAAATTCAGATACACATCAAATTTCAAAAGCTTGGCACCAAAAAGAGATTGTGAAGTATCTCATTAATACATTTTTGTATTGTGAATGTGTTTGTATCATATTTTTCATTTATTAAGTTTAAAATGCCATTAAAAATCATTTCACATGTTTCTGCTTCATTTTTTCAAAAGAGGGGCTAGAAAGTTTAAGAGTGAAAATGTTGTTCATGCTTTGTTTCTTAATGGATATCTCTAGATGTTCTAATAAACAAACAGGTAACAAAAACAAACACAACCACATGTAGGTTTGATTGTTTGGATGGTATCAGGGAGGTGTCATTCTGATTCCCGACAGTATTGGTGAGAGGGAGGAAGACTTTTGTTCCCTGTAAGTTTTCATGTCCAAAATGTGTCATTTAGAATTCCCAATGCACTTCAACCACCTCAGTGTGTAAACCTACAATGTTATCATATCAGATCTGTTGTTGTTGTTTGTCTGTCTTTTTTGACTTTTATTTCTAGCTTCTGTATCTATTTTCTCTTAAATAAAAAAAAAATAGAATTCCCAACGCAAAACCAGCAGTGATCATTTGGAGATATTAGAACAGCTAGTCCCAAACAACTGGTTTAGAGTGGAAGTTTCTTCTTAATCTGGCATGTAATTCCATGCATTTCAAAGACAGAAAGAGAGAACCTTCCAGGAAGGTGGGATGCGTATTAAGTGGAGCAAATTCTCCATTTAGTTTCTTTTCCCACACGTGGCCAGTGATGTCGCCCAGGATTCCCACTCAGTGACTGGCGCTATGTGATTCAATGCAAAGTCCTGTGGGGTGGACACTCTCCTCCCCACTTTTGCAACGTTTTGTTCGGTTCAGAGACAATAGAAGGAGTGTGGCTTGGTTCTAGGAAGCACAGCTGCTAGGCAGGAAGACTTCCAACATGTGTCAGCTTCTGGTTGCAGAGGAAGAGGAAAAGGAATCATGGGGAAGAGAAGTGAAGAAATGGGTCACAGCTGAGTAAGGGCAGCAGCGTCAGAGTGGGATTCTGAGGGGAAATAGGGGGAAAGTGGACTTCTTGATTAGTCCAAGTAATTGTTAATCAGGCAATGAGATCGAAGCATGGGTGCACAGGTGTACGGTGACGGAGTTGATTAAAGTGTGGGAAAATCTGCAGACCTTTCCATGTGCAGACTGAGCAATAAAACCCTGTCCTCTCTGTCTCTCCTGACTGTGGGGTTGCTAGTGGAAAACATGTGGCCCCTAAGGCATATTACATTAAAAGCCCTGGAATGACAGACAGACAAAGGGAAAGGTCCTATCTGACATCATGAAGGTACTGCTCTGTGCTGGAACTTCTTAAGGAAGATTATAGATCTTCAGGTGTCCACACCATTCAGAGGCAAATTTGGTTACAATGCCCTGTTGCAATCCCCTCTGTTGACTCTGTGAGCTCTGGCACATAGGAACCAAAATCTAACCATGGCACATGCTATGCTTGCAATTCAGCTGCAACCAGCATTGTGCAATATATTCTGTGACCAGAATCACGGAAAGAATGAAGTTTGTGACCAGAGGTACCACCATACCTGCTTTTGTGAAAAAGTTTATTGGAACTCAGCCACACGCGTTCATTTACCTAGGATCAAGGGCAGAGCTGAGCAGTCTCATCAGAGAGCACAGGCTCACAGAACCAAAGTCATTTACCACCTGAAAATGATAAAATGATCGGGTAAAGGTCATTTACCAATCATTTCCAGAAAAGTCAGCCAACCACTGCATGAAATGTCATGGCCGAACTTGGCAAGCGCTCATAGGTCTGCATCTCTGCCTTGCAAGTGCTGCAGGTACTGTTGGGAAATCCTCTGAATGGCCCCACGTTACAGATGGGAAAACAGATGCTCAGGGAGGTGCACACACCTGATGCAAGTCACACAGCCTCTAGAGGATTTTATAGAGGTCTTAAAGGTAATCCTTGGATTGCCCCAGTTTGGACAAATTGCATATAAGGTGACTTTATTTCTTTGTTTGGATGAGATGCACACATACATATGCATACTGTCTAATCACTGGCAACTGAGAACCAGGTCTATAAAAGTCATAGGCGAAGTGCAATTTTTATTTTTTTGTTTTCCTAAAAAACAAACAAACAAACAAACAAATACCAAAAAACAGTTGGCCCTGGTGGTGTATGTCTGTAAACCCAGTGCTCTGGGAAGCTGAAGCAGGAAGTTTGCAGATCCGAGCCCAGCCTGGAGAATTCAGCAATTTAGCAAGAAACTATCTCAAAACAAAAAATTTAAAAAGGACTGGGGAGTATATTTCAGGGTAAAGGTTTTGGGTTCAATGACTAGCACTGCAAAAATAAATGAATACATATATAAACAAACAAATGATTAAAAATTGCAAAGACACTGGCAACCTCATCTTGTTTCTTTATTTTATGTCCTTCCTGTCGCATCTAAGTCACATTTAATGAGGCTCATGAGATTAGAAGACGAACCATGACTGCAGCTCTATACCTGGTGGTGGGGGAGGAGTAACATAGCCTCCCAACAAAATTAGGGGGGCAGCTGGGAAGTCCCACTGAACAGATGAGTAGACCAATGTTGCCCAGCATCAGAGAGAAGGTGGGGTTGGACAAGAAAGGCCAACGTTAGGGCTCCTGGTCACTGGAAGGCTCTTCTATTCTCTGCAAACTACAGCTCCCCTGTCCAGGGGCTTCCTCCCCAGCTGGAGGAGGAGTGTGAGGCCAGCAACTTAGTCATATGAAGTCCTCAGCACAGCCCAGCATGCAGAGATGACAGCAGCTCCATGGAGAGCACGGTTCCAAATGGACAATAAGATGGCACAGGCTGGGACAAGGCTGCAGTGGATGTCTGCCTTCCCACGGTCAACTCCACGGATATTTCATGTTCTGCATGCCCCATAAATAAACCCCATCTACAGGGCAACAAGCCTTCCCATGTCCAGGGAAGCAGGCGCATAGTTCCTTCCTGTATTCAGAAACAGAATCTTCTACCCACCACCAATGTCTCTTTGAGCTTTCCTTGTATTTTCACAAGGCGCTAAGGGTGAATTTTCTCCTGCTCAGGGAGTTGGAAGTTCAGCTTAATGTACAAACCTTTATTTTCCAAAGAGGCAGTCTGGCCTTCCTGTATCGACAGACTCCAGAGCTTAGATTTATTACAGAATGGTAATCAGGCAAAAGAATAAATACACTGCATCTTTAATTCATTAATCACCTCGGAAAGCAAAATGAACTACAGTAAAGAAGACAATATGTTTTCGAATGTTGGGGTGGGGGAAGAGGGAGTCGGTTTCTCGATAAAATCCAGTGGCTGAAATCCATTCTGTGTGCAGATTAGAGGGAGGACACTGTACTTCGAAGGCTGGAGTTGAGCTGGGAGCTGGGAGCTCTGCAGAGGGGGTGAAAGGCTGGGTGTGTGTCGATGGTTCTCAGTTGTTCTGGTATCTTCCACTGGGCACCTGCTGTAACTCAGATCACGAACCACAGGCTGGGTAAGAGACCAGGCTTAGAGTCAGACAGTCCTGGGTTCGAGTTCCTGCTCCATCCTGGAAAGCTGGAAGCCTGGGGATGCCAACCTGACCCACTTACTGCCTTGAAATGCATCTGCCTCGTGGAACGTGGGTCCAAGAGGTGTTTTGTCTTCTCAACAATTTGCTTCACCAAATTCTCATCCGAACAGATCTGTCTGAAGGTTGCAAGTGTGCAGGGAAAATTCGACCATGAGTTTTTCTCAGTAACCCCATTCAGGGGTACACAGGGGAGGCAATGTCTGGCCTCCAGGTCTGGGGTATGGCCCAGCATGCTAAGAGGCAGGCTTACGCCTGCTGCTATTCCTAGGTTCTGGTGACCTGGAACCAGACATCAGATGCCTTTTCACCTACTTAGCAGAGCTTTAAACTGGGCAGTACTATCAGCACCCTGGCCTCACCCAGCCAACCTTCAGAATCAAGGTTGTGTACCGAGACAATGGGAAACCATAATCATAGACCATGTTTCTAGGGACTTTGAAGGACTATTTTTCTTTTGTTCTTACAGCACCCTGCAGAAGGTTGGCCCCATGACTGTGATCAATTTACAGAGGAGAAAACAGGCTCGCAGAGGAGATCAAGTCCTTCACTCAAGTTCCCATCACTTAGGGACTCAGCTGGGAGTGTAAGAACTTCTAACGTATGTGGAGCACTTTGTGTCTACTCTAGTTATCTTCCGGGCTCCCATGCATTCTCAGTAACCATGTAGCTAGGCTTATTGAACTCTGTATACTTTACATGTGGGGATAAAACAGAGCCAGTGAGCTTCAAGCAGACCACTGTAGGCCTGCATGGCTGATGTTTGGAATCAGATCATGCTTTGTGGTGAGGGTCGCCCCGGGCATTGTAAGGTGATGAGCAGCAACACCTCAGACTTTGACCTTCTCAAGGCCAGCAGTATCGCTCCCCCAAATCATGACACCCCAAACTGTCTTGAGATGTTGCTAAATCTCCCCTGGGTGGGCAGTGCTCTTCCAGATGAGTTCCACCACTCTAAACCAATAGGTGAAGTTGTGTGGATAAGAGCTGCAAAGCAGTTCCACTTGGCTCTGCCATTAGACTGCGTTCCAGACATCCTTCAGGTGACCTAGGGCAGTGATTCTCAAATGCTCAAATGTGGTCCCTGTTCCAGTGTCATCTGGGATGGGTTAGAAATGAAAATTCTCAAGCCTGCCTCCAGGCCCTTAACTCAGATACCAGCGATATTGGGGTGCACCCCTGTGATCTGGGAACACACTGAGCTTGGAGAACCAGTGCTACGCTGCCCTCGGTGCTTCTTAGTCTTAGCTGTGCATTGCAATCACCTGGGGAGCTTTGCAAAAGCACTGGTGTTCAGTACCACCCCAAAATTCCAATTCATTGTTCTGGGCTGGGACATTCACACGCACTTGGATTTTGCAAACTTTTCAGATGATTCTCTGAATTGACCTAGAAGGAGCTTCACATGGTTCTCAGGGAGGCACTGGTCAAAGTCTAAAAATTTAAATAAATGCACTCAAGGTTGGCCCCATGATGCAACTGTGTGGATATTGGGCAGACGCAGAGGGGACCCTGCAGTGACTTCCTTTGCTCTCAACCCCAAACCATAGCCCACAAAGCCCAGCTTCTTTGATTATTCCCTATTTGTATCCCCCTCCATTGATAAATGTAAATTCATAAAAGTTGGAGAAGCTATTCAGTTGGACTGCACGAGCTCAAGAGGTTAAGGTGGCCACTAGAACTGACAGGTCCATATTTTTCATTATGTTGGGCATATCTGTAAGGCAAAGGATTCATTGTTCTGGGTGGAAATGGAATTCAAACTCTCCTTTTCAATACCAAGCATCCTTCAAGGCTCTGTCAGAATGAATCCCTCCCTCTATTCTCTTGCCTTCCATCTATATCTGTCCCTCTTCAGTCCTTGGCAAGCCTATCCCTTCGACATCCTTTCAAATTCCAAAATCATTCATTTATTAACCTGGCTCTGTTCCCTCTTCTCCTGGTCCTGCAAGCTGGAACATCCGCCATTTCTTCCTCAGTGTTTATAACTTCCCTTCTTTCTGACACCCTTCATCAGCTTTTGCCAAGCAGACTATCCATTTCCCTTGAGTCCTGAGAAAAAAGATCCCCAGTGTTTTCAAGCCAAAGCACACCCGGTTATCATCGGCTGATCGCTTCCACGGCCACTGGAGTGATGACCAGAGTGGCCAGCTGGCATGGGCACTTAAGAGATACCCCCTGGTTTGCTCATTTAACTTGTATAAAAATTCCTTGAAGCCAGTTCTAGCACCTACACCTAAAAGACGAGGAAACAAGGCACCTCTAGAAGGAAAGTGACTTTACAAAAGTCTCAATCCTGGGAAGGTTCGGCATAGACATGAATATCTGTAGAGTTTGCTCCACCTGGAAATGCTGAATGTTTCCAGGAAAGAAAGTGGTCCTTTGCTATCCTGGGGACTCTGAACTGACAGAGACTTAAAGGAACTGTTCCCCTAAAAGTGCTCACACCAAGCTGCAGAGAGCCTGGATCTCCAGAAGGAAAAGAGGGAGAGAGAAGGCCAGAATGGGGGGTGGGGTGCAGCTCTACCCCTGGCAGCTTCCCATTTCCCTTTTATATAGTGATCCACATAAACTCTCATTTTACAAATGGTTCCTCTGCTGAAACAAAGCAAAATAAAAAGAGTTTGAAAACCTCTGGTCCGTGCCAATCCTTAAATTTATGGAGGCGGCAACTGAAGCCCAGGGAGCTGCTCACGGTCATTTCCACCACTGCGTATTTCTTTCTAACCCAGTAGAGTGTTAGGCTAGATACTAGGAGGGTAAAATAACTTGGGAGAGATATTTTCCAAAATGCACTAAATCTCAGTCAACCCCCTTCAGAATGGAAAGCTGCTAGGACACAATTTCACACAGGCTAGGAGCTGCTGTTCTGGAGACCAAGGGTAGCAGTGACTTCGAGTCTGCCTCTGCTGTCCACTACTGGCTTCACACAGGCTGGGTCTAGGAATTTCCTGGCTTGGCAGTGCTGACGTGGCTAACACCCTGTCACATCCAGATTCATGGAGAAATACTTGAGGCCACATCATTTGAAACAATTTCTCTGCAGGTACAGACTCCCCCCAAATGCAAAATCATTGAAGAAACAGAGCTGCAAAATCTTCCCCCGCCTTTGATCGCCGTCCATCCCCGACTTTCTGCGTTTTCCCCTCCTAAGAGAAGACTATGCCTGCATTGCTGCATTTTAAGATATAACTCACAAATTAAAAACTGAAAGAAGAAACGTATTTTTCTGTCAATGGCTTAAGGGGATTCCACCTCTAAGCTGCTGCTAAAGCTTTCTTAGTCTTTTTTACATTTGTAGCATTTTGGAGCAATTTGCTCGAGTCAAAGAAAGCAGTGAAATTTCCACAACCAACTTCAAAGTCCCCAAATCCTGTATCAGTGGAGGGGAGTCTGGTAGCAACACCAGAGGGGACGCTTTTTCAAAGAGGCGTGTGTAGGAACGTGCCAGGCATTTTTGCCCTGGGTCTGCGATTGATGTTAATGGCAGACACGTGACCAAATCCCCATGTAGTTCTTTGAAAAATGTCCCCCGCCCCAACACTTGAGGCTGTGACAATGCAGATGATATGGAAAAGGGCTAGAATAGAGGAGTGGCTGCCTCAGCTCCATGAGGAAGCCTGGCCTGGCTTCAGTGAATTCATGCAAGTCTCTTTTATCTGGAGAGGCGCACAAGGCAAACTCAGATGGACCAACAGGAAGGGCTGGATGGTTTTATACTTGAGAAATGAATCTCAGGCAGAAGATACTGGGAGGAGGAAAAGCATGCAACATGCTGGGGCTTAAGCGAGCCACGGTCACTCCTTTCTTTTGTAGGTTTTGTCCCCAACCCTCATAGCCTGGCTTTCCACCTTCTTCTAGACTAGATTGCTGTCTGCTCATCTCGACCCATGTCCAGAGCAATCCTTCTTTCCCACGGTGCATATCTAAGTCATCTGCTCAGTCTAGCTGAATCCCTCACACCAAATCTACTTTCCAGTATCTAGGTAGCATACAGTGTTAATTTTAACTAAGAATTGCCTCTTAAAATAATTAAGGCATAATAACCTTGATGGCAAATTAATTAGAGGAAAAGATGTAGTTTCAAGAAATTTCCAAAAGAGGACATTAAGAAATAATCCTGGAGCAGAAGACATTTTCCAGATCATCTGGGAAAAGAAATTTGTTCCACAAAAGTGACCCGAAAATGTCAGGATGGGGTCTTTAAGAGATCTGGAAGAGGATGAGAGAACAACTTTTAATGTTGCTGGACAATCAAGATGTCATCTTTGACATTTCACCAGCTTTCACAGCCTGGTATCACCCTTTGGTTTGCTTGTTTGTGTACCTAATTGCTGATTCAGGTTCTCCTGGTGCTCTCTGGAAGGCACTGAGACAGATGCTATGTGCTACTCACTGACACAGGACCACGTTGAACACAAGAATCTACAAGGCATGAACTCTACACTCACAGCATGAAGTGTCCACAAGGAGGTGAGAAATTTAAAATGCAATTGTCTTCCAGAGTAAACTGATGAGTGTCTCTGTGTTTATGTGGCTTAGGAGTGCTTTAGTGGGGAATCAATACGTCTGACAGTATGTGATCAAGCATTTTTGTTAATTTCAGCCAAAATCATTTTCCTTTAATCTTGTTTCTACTATCATCCAAATCGTACACCACATAAGGGCCTAATCATAATAATGGCAAATAATATAAATTTCTCATTGTTATCTGGAGAAGTCTGTGCAAATAATTCAGGAATGTATCTATTCTTATAAGTGAATTATAAAACAAGTTCTCTTTTCGATGCAGAAGTTTTTAAAAATGCGCAAAACCCATCCTACTAACTCAGATCTTCTGCATCTCCCTTGGTTCACACACCTGGTCTTTGAAGAAAAGATCACTTTGCTAACTGCATAGACTCATAGAAGGCCTTTGCTTCTAGGTCAACTGCTTATTTTCCAACAGAGAATAATGAGATCCCACAGGGAAATTGGGAGAATGTGACCCCCAGTAAGATACCATGGCTGTTTAGCGGCCATGTTAGATTCAAAACTGAGACTTCCAACTCACATTTGCTTTCCCCAGTGTTATGGTTTCAATCTGAAATGTCCCCCAGAAGTCTCATTGAATTCAGAGGTGGAGTTTTTGGAAGTTGATTGGATTATTGGATCACTATACTCATCAGGGGATAAATCCATTGATGAGTTCATAGCTGGATGTGCTGCTAGGAAGTGGAGTGTGATTTGGCAATAGGTCACTAGGGGTGTGATACAGAAGGGTGTACTCATCCCCAGATACTCCCTTTTCTCTCTCTATTTTCTGGATGCTATGAGGTGAGAAGTTTTCCTCTGCCATACTCTCCCACTGTGCCACTTCTACCTTGGGACCAACCAATCATGGACTGAATCCTTTAAAACCATGAGCTAAAAAACCAAAAAAAAACCTCTCCTGTTTTAAGTGGAATGTGTTGTATACTTTGTCCCAGCAATGGTAAAATGACTAACACAGAAAGTCAGTCAAATGGCAGAGATAAGGTCATCAGTGTGACTATATCTGATGATGTGGCCCAGACACCTTTGGAACTGATTTTTAAGAGAAGCTTAGGAAAGTTTAGAAAAGGCTTAGAATGCTGTGAGCAGAGATTGATTGAAGATGCTGTTGGAAGCTCAGAATACTAGAATGTTGATTGGAATGTGGACAGTAAAAGCCAGGCTCAGGAAACCTGGAAACAATGACTCTACTGGAAATTAGATTAGAGGTCATGCATATTATACTCAAGCAAGAACTTGACTACATTTTGCCCATGGACTAAGACAGTATGAGGCTTAATTTAAAGATGGTGGATTAATTAATCTGGCAGAGGGAATTTCCAGTCAGCCCAATGTTCAGGCAGTACTGTGGTACAGATGACTGCTTTTAGCTAGATCTATAGAGAAAATTTGGAGCAAAAGCAGAGCCAAAAAAACCAGGTGCTTTATCTGACTGCCTTGGCCTTGCTTATAAAGAAAACAGTTAATGGTAACAGATGACCTGGCAGGCCAGTTGAGGCAGGGAAAACAAAGAAATTATGCCTCCCTTTCCATTTTAAACTGGACCTGGAAAATGCTGAGTTGGCAGACAGAGAATAAAATGTGGGAACTCCACCTGTGGCTTCCTCGCTTTCTGGGTTTCTTTAGATAACCATGTTTCTTGGGTTCATTTCTAGGAGTTCTCAATTCCGGTTGTTCTAGGAACTATTTAAAATAAGAATATTAATGCCTGATCCCCAGAGACTCAAAGGTTCTGATTTAATTGGTCTAAATTTGGAAAAAATGTTTTTTAACCTCCCACCCCTTTCTGAGTATCCAAGGTTTAAGACCCATTCTCCAGGTTCAGAGATATATTTATATCCAAACTCCCTCATTGTAAACTCTGAAAGTTTTCCTCTGCTGAATAGGGAAGTAGCCATGTCCAAGGCCTGACCAAATCTGTTCTCAGGAAGTCATACCAGGCAGGCAGCTTTCCTGCAGCCCCCACCCCTAGCCACTGCTGATTGGATGAGAGATAAATCAATCATCTCTCTCTTCTGAAAGCAAAAATTTAAGTGTCTCCAACCAAGTCAACCCAAGGCTTAAAAGGAAAAGAGTGTCTGCAGTGAGATTCAGGAGCAAAGGTGGAAATTCCTTGTACTCAAAAGCAGAGTTTGTAGGGAGACTGCTGTGCACAAATCAAGGGGAAAGTAAAGAAAATGAACTTCTATCTCTAGCTTGCCCTCAAATCAGTTGGTACTTCATGCCTCTAATGACACCTTTTTTATCTACATAACAAAGGAAGTGTTACGGTCTCCAGTAATCTAGGTTGGGTTTTTGGAAGGGGATTGGATCACGGGCACTGTACTCATGGGTGGATCCATCTACTGGTGAATTCAGTGGCTGAGCGTCCTCTTAGGAAGTGGGGCTTGGCTGAAAGAGGCAGGGCACTGAGAGAGGTCAGCTCGGGTTCCTTTCTTCTCTCTCTGCTTCCTAACCACCATGACATGAGCAGCCTTTCTCCACAGCGGGCCCTACCACCATGCTGCTTCTGCCTTGGAGCCTGCTGACCATGGACCAGAACTTCTGAAACTGTGACCCCGAATAAGCTTCTCTTCATTTAAGTTGTGGACATCAATTTTTTTTTTTTCGAAGAAATGAGAAATGTGACTAAGACAGGACCAGAAATTTGGAGGCAGAGGTTTTATGCCCAAAGAATCCCTGGCCAAAACCTTCGGAAATTAATCCGCTCTTTACAGGGTCTCTACTGTCCTGGGATGGCTACTCAGTCACAGATGATTAAGCCAGTGGGTTTCTAGCCTGGGGTTTTCCACTGAAGCAGAGCATCCCAAAATGGGGTTCTGAAATCCCGTTGGGAGCTATGAAGACAGCAACTACACCCAGCAACCATTTGCATTGTTGAAAAGAGCTATAGGATTACCCTAGTAGTACAGTTTCTTCTTTTGGATATCTATCAGTGGAATTATATTGTTGCTCTTGCTAATCAAATGAGTACAGTGAGTACATAGAATGATGATGAGCCATTCAGAACTTGTTTTACATGGGGGAAAAGTAATAAAAGGGGATCCTTAGTGCTAAAAAAAAGGTTAGAGTTCAATATTTTAAGCCATCACTTTTCAAAACTGCCCTCATGCTAGTTCCTTGAGATGCTTGATTAAAAGACAGCATCTATGTGCACCTATGCCTAGAATATACTCCTGTTCCATCTGTGTCAGTATAATATGTATATAAAATATATAGATCAATGTATAAAGGCCCTAAAATAGATCATAGCAAATTAAATGTTTACTTTATAATTTCCCTAAATTTTTAACCACATAACTTTCAAAAATGTAGCTTTCTTTATATTTTAGGTGTGGTAGGCTTTCTTTTTTTAGAAAAGATAATAGCCATGAACAACTGCTCTATGCTTTTCTCAATTTCCCAATTTTGAAAACACTGAAAGCAAAGGGAAGAGTGCAATATCACAATAGCAAAGTTATTCTATACGAACCAAAGTTTGCAAGGTGTCAAGGTCAAATCCTCATCCCATATAACACTGCCCAAGGCCAAACTTGGTGGGGTGTTTACCCTGTGCCAGGTGCTTTACATATATTATCATACTTAATGCAGGTGTTTTACATACATTACCATATTTAATCCTTTATGCCCACCATTGAGAGACTATCCCTATCTTACAGATTCGAAAAGTATGTATCCTTTTCAGTGCTACTACAGATTTTGCTGATGACATTTTATTAAGTGGGGCTTTCACTGGAGTGATTTAATGCTGATCTATCTTCACTATCTGCCAATTTCCTGAGTGCCAATTGTACACCTGACACTTTACACATTACAGAGTATTAAGGAAATGTACCATCTATTATTTTTTAAATGCTGTTGAAAGGACAATCTTCAGTTTTTTGAGTTGGAAATGTCTGCTCCTTAAGACACCAAAAGCAAACCACAGAATCATTTGTTTTGAGAGCTGGAGGCTCCTTAGGGTGAAGACTACAAGAAGTCCTCACTTCAGTCTTGTTGGTACTAATAAGATTATATATCTTTTCTGCTGGGACTCACTTGACCCTACTGATAAAAAAAAAAAAAATCACTAAGAAGAAGCGGACACTTGGGCTCTTACTACAGGAGCTGAGGCTAGAAACTGGGGGCTGGAACTAAGGAAGAGAGAGGGGACAGACTGACCCTGGCAGGGGCAATATGGTATCTATTTAGAAGCATCAGCATGATTGCAGTGTAGGCTCAAGTGACACCTTAATTATTTTGTGCTTGAGTTTCCTTAACTGTACAAAGGGGATTAAAATACCTGCCCTCTAGTTGTTTGAAAGATCAACAAAGGCGTAGGTCCTTACTCCCCAGAGACAGCTGACCCACAGTAGCTGGTCCTCCCAGCCAGGGAGCTTTGCACCCTCCTAAGGGTGAGGCTGCTGGAGCCTCCTGGTCCTCAACTCCACCCTCTAACTCCTGCTAAACAAGTAAGACCTCCAAGTGACCAGAAGAAATGCTAAGTATCAATTCTCCTTCCATAAAGTTTGAGTCTCATGATTGTCCTATAATTGCAGAACTAGAAGGAAAAATATCTATAGGGATTTTCTTTATTAGTACAGTGCAGAACTCATGAAAATAAGTGTTCTAAATCACTGCTGATCTCCCTGTATATCAGAGAGCTCATGCGTGGGCTCTCTTTCTATATTGTCGTCTTCCTTTTGGTGATCTTTGCCAAGGCTGAGCTCCAGATAGCACCCACTCCCTTTCTCCAATGCACGTGATGCTGGGTACACACTTGAGCATTTAGGTTGCACATTTATGTCCTTGACAGCTTTGCTAAAAAAAATAGTTTCCGGCTTCAGAAAATAAAACCCTGCTAATGAGCACATAATAAATAACAAGCAGAGTCTCTTCCCTGAAAAAAGTTTCAATTAATGAGGTAGACTGGCATTAATTTAAAATGATTACTTATTAACATTCATAAATTTCA
Organism: Dasyprocta punctata; assembly: GCA_004363535.1. Classification (NCBI taxonomy): domain Eukaryota; kingdom Metazoa; phylum Chordata; class Mammalia; order Rodentia; family Dasyproctidae; genus Dasyprocta; species Dasyprocta punctata. The sequence continues at coordinate 62,345 of RJWM01010618.1, forward strand.
TTGTTTCATTAAACATCTAATTGTACACCTATAATGTGCTATGTTCAGGGTGTTCGTAATTTATAGAATATATTGATTTATAGTTTATTTTATTGGAATATTTTCGGGTGTGTTTGTTGAGGTTTATACCAGGGACACATTTTCACCTAGAAAGCTACACCAAGCTGTCGTCAGTTTTAATGAATCGTAAGACTAAATATCAGGGACTCGAGTGGATGTCGATATTCACATTGATACCTATGATCCATTTCATCTCCTCCTTAACAATGTGTCATTTCTCAAATGTAAAGGTTTTATTGTTCAGTGCCTTGTTACTAGATAGAATTCTACATCCCTGTTCATTTCCCAGATTAACAGCTTAATATTTAAAGTTGGAAAATCAGACATGAAAATATGTAATAAGAAAACTTTAGGGTTCCCCAATAAATAACACTTATCTTCAGTTCAACAAGTTAGAGTCTGAAACAGAACGCTGTTTAAAGAACTGCCCTTCTAGGTATTAATCTAATGGTCCTGAGAAAAATAGGAATAATTTTTGTTTGATAATTAATCACAAATTATTTTTTCCTTTAAAAAATTAATTAAAAACCTAGACGGAATAAATATT